>MU723674.1:85451-128768 GCA_026770625.1 Nicotiana glauca
AAAAAAAAAAACCCCCGTGGGTGGTGGGGGGGGGGGGGGGGGTCCACGAGTTATGTCGGGATTTGGACATAAAAAGTTCCTTGGGTTATGCCAGGGAGATCCTCGGGTTATGCCGAGATTTGAAAAGAAAAAGCTCCTTGGGTTATGCTAGGGAGATCCTCGAGTTAAGCTGGGATTTGGAAAGAAAAAGCTCCTTGGGTTATGCCAGGGAGATCCTCGGGTTAAGCCAGGATTCGGAAAGAAAAAAGCCCATTGAGTTATGCCAGGGGGATCCATGGGTTATGCCGGGATTTGGGAAGAAAAAATCTCCTTGGGTTATGCCAGGGAGATCCTCAGGTTATGCCGGGATTTGGAAAGAAAAAAAAAAGCCCATTGGGTTATGCCAGGGGGATCCACGGGTTATGCTGGGATGGAAAGAAAAAAGCCCCTGCCAGGGGGGTCCACGGGTTATGCCGGGATTTGGATAGAAAAAGCTCCTTGGGTTATGCCAGGGAGATCCTCGGGTTATGCCGGGATTTGGAAAGAAAAAGCTCATTGGGTAATGTCAGGGAGATCCTCGGGTTATGCTGGGATTTGGAAATAAAAAGCTCCTTGGGTTATGCCAGGGAGATCCTCGAGTGATGCCGTGATTTGGAAAGAAAAGGCCCCTTGGATTATGCCAGGGAGATCCTCGGGTTATGCCGGGATTTGGAAAGAAAAAGCTCCTTGGGTTATGCCAGGGAGATCCTCGGGTTATGCCGGGATTTGGAAAGAAAAAGCTCCTTGGGTTATGCCAGGGAGATCCTCGGGTTATGCCGGGATTTGAAAAGAAAAAAGCCCCTTGGTTTATGCCAGGGAGATCCACGGGTTATGCTGGGATTTGGGAAGAAAAAAGCTCCTTGGGTTATGCTAGGGAGATCCTCGTGTTATGCCGGGATTTGGAAAGAAAAAAAAATTCCCTTGGGTTATGCCAGGGGGATCCACGGGTTATGCCGGGATTTGGAAAAAAAAGCTCCTTGGGTTATACCAGGGAGATCCTCGGGTTATGCCAGGATTTGGAAAGAAAAAAAAAGCCCCTTGGGTTATGCTAGGGGGATCCACAGGTTATGCCGGTATTTGGAAAGAAAAAAGCTCCTTGGGTTACGCCAGGGAGATCCTCGGGTTATGCCGGGATTTGGAAAGAAAAAAAAAGCTCCTTTGGTTATGCCAGGGAGATCCTCGGGTTATGCCGGGATATTTAAGGAATGGGGTCCTATGCCACCATGATTTGTCTTTCTTTTGGGATTTTCATTTTCATTTCGTTTCTTCTTTTTCTTCTTTTCTTCTTCTTTTTATTTTTCCTTTTTTTAGCAAAACGCATGAAAGAATTTGGAGAGGAAATTTTTTTTGGTCGATTCCGTGTTACAAAGTTGTTTCAATGCTTGTGCATTTCTTTTCCTTTTTGGGTTGCACCTGTTTCTTGCACGGTTGCTTTGATTGCACCTGTTTTCAACGAAGAATAATTTGTTAGTTTGAAACAGTGGTTGGTTTTGTAGCCTTGATCATTCCAATTGCTTGATCCCGACCCCCTTTCCGTTGAGAACTTTGATGCTTGTTGGCTTTGAGGGTGAATCTCTTTTCAAATCGACGAGATTCAACTTTTAGGATTTCATGGTGACTCGCCCGTGTAGGCTCTGGTCCTTTCACTTTTCCTGCTCTTAAGACCTTTGTTTTTGACTTTCTTTCCTTTCCACTGTCTTTGCTTTGAAGCATCAACCACCATTGTCAATCGGGATTGGACTGATGCACCCGCTGAGGCTGGGTATTTTCTCCGGCTTTTGCCAGGCGGAGCCCTATAGAACCAATCCTGCCACCTTTCTTTGTAATATTCACGGAATCAGAGTTAAACCGAACGGGATTCAAGAAAGAAGTATACAAAAGGCAAGTAGAGTTTAGAGGGAAGCGTCCCTTTCGGGGGGGAGGACTTATCTGGGCGCCTGTTGACTTTAAATGAACATGACATGCTTCTTGGACTAGACGCCCGACCCCAACAAACTTTTCAGCTTCTCGTGAACCCACTGATCCGCACTTCAAAACCAGGGAACTTTGCCAGGACTCTTGTAGTGGTGAGATGTCTTCTTTTCGGCCGACAGCGCCCTTTGCGGGTTTTCGCCAATCGACCTCTCTCATTTCTCTTCTCACCGTCGCCCGATAGTGCTCTTTGCGAGTTTTCACTAAGCAGACTCTCTCATTCTCATTTTCTCTACTCATCATCGCCTTATGGTGCCCAAAGGTTTTCACCGATAAGACTCTCTCATTTTATTTCTCTCATTTTGAATTGTATCAGATTCCAACAATGACGTTTGCCACTTCCCTGCCTTTGTTAATTGATCAGAACGACTTGGACAAGGTCTTTGGGGTAAAAAGGATTTTGGGCGGAACTACAACTTGGAACCATTTCGGTGGGTTCATAGCCAAACCATCATATCATCTGCCCCTGTTTTAATTTTTGGGGAAATTGGGATTTTGTTTTGTTGTGACTGAACCTCAACAAGAGGCTGCCTACGTATCCTTTCGGAATCAAGTCAAGCGTAGTTCAGGCAAATAATTTTGTTTTGTTTTTTTTTGTTTTTCTTTTCTTTTTTTTCTTTTTTTTTCTTTTTCTTTTGTACTTTCGGGTTCCAAAGAGGGTAGCCAAAGAAGCGTAAGCGGCTCGGAGGGTTTACGAAGGTTTGATAGTGTTTAGGGTAACGGGAAAGAAAGCCTTCGTCATCTCAATTGTACAAAAGCCATCACCACATGAGAATTAGACGTAGTACCTTTTCACTGCATCTGCATAGACTACTGTTTCAGGATCATTTCCTTTGATGTCTCCCAGATACAGTACTCCTCTTGGCAATATCTTCCAGATTATGTATGGACCCTTACAATTAGGAGCAAACTTTCCTTTTGCTTCCTGGTGATGAGGGAGAATGCGTCTGAGTACGAGCTGTCCCACTTCAAAATTCCTGGGATGAACTTTCTTGTTATAGGCACGGGCCATTCTTTGTTGGTACAACTTCCCGTGACAAACTTCAACCATCCGGTTTTTCATCAATTAATGACAACTGCTCCAGCCGGGTCTTAACCCACTCACTGTCCTCAATTTTCGCTTCAACAATTATGCGAAGCGAAGGGATTTCTACTTCTGCAGGTATGACAGCTTCAGTTCCATAAACCAACAAGTACGGGGTCACTCCGATTGATGTACGCACTATGATATGATACACGAGTAATGCAAAGGGTAGTTTTTCATGCCATTGCCTGGAGCTTTGAATCACCTTTCTCAAAATCTTCTTGATGTTCTTATTTGCTGCATCAACGGCACCATTGGCTTTTGGCCAATAAGGAGTAGAGTTTCTATGCATTATCTTGAATTGTTCACATACCTTTCCCATCAGACGGCTATTCAAGTTTGTAGCATTGTCGGTGATGATAGTTGCAGGAATGCCAAAGCGGCAAATGAGATTGGAGTGCACAAAGTCTACCACAGCTTTCTTAGTGACTGACTTGAGTGTGTTGGCTTCGACCCATTTTGTGAAGTAATCGATTGCAACCAATATGAACCTGCCCATTCGAAGCTTTCGGCTCGATCGGCCCAACGACATCCATACCCCAGGGAACAAACGGCCAAGGTGCTGACATCGGATGAAGCTCTGTTGGAGGTGCATAAGTCAAATCATCGTGCACCTGGCATTTCCGAACAAAGCTGAAACAGTCTTTCTCCATGGTTATCCAGTAATACCCCGCTCGTAAGATTTTCTTTGCCAATATATAACCATTCATATGAGGTCCGCACACCCATGCGTGTACTTCATGTATGATTCTTCCAGCTTCCTCGGCATCAACGTATCTTAGCAAGTTGAGGTCCGGGCTCCTTTTGTACAAAACATCACCGCTTAAGAAGAAACCACTCGTGTGCCGTCTAATGGTTCTCTTTTGATCTCCAGTGGCTTGCTCAGGATATGTTTGTGTTTTCAGAAATCTTTTGATATCATGATACCAGGGCTGAATGCTGGGTTCCGCCTCGACCGCATTACAATACCCATGATTTTCTTTGATTTGAATCTCCAGAGGATCAATATGAGCATTGCTCGGGTAAGGCAGCATCGAGGCCAAAGTGGCGAGTGCATCGGCTAATTCATTGTGACACCGAGGAATGTACCTAAACTCTATCGACTTGAAGCGCTTGGTGAGATATTCCACATGTTTCCAATAGGGAATGAGCTTAACATCTCGAGTCTCCCACTCTCCCCGGGCTTGCCGGATAATCAGGTCAGAATCCCCCTATGATCAATAAATCTTCAATATCTTGGTCAATTGCCATATTCATGCCCATAATGCAGGCTTCATATTCAGCGGCATTGTTTGTGCATAAGAATCGGAGCCTAGCTGTAGCTGGGTAGTGCTGACCATTGGGTGATATCAAGATTGCCCCAATTTCTACGCCTCTAGCATTTACTGCCCTATCAAAGAACATTTTCCAAGCACGAGTGTCTTCGGAGATTGCTTCTACAGAATTTACCTCCTCATCTGGAAAGTATATGCTCAGTGGTTGGTAATTCCTCGTCAATCGGGTTTTTCGCCAAATGATCTGCCAATACCTGGACTTTTATTGCCGTGCGGGTAACATAGACTATGTCAAATTCAGTGAGCAAGATTTTCCATTTTGCCAGTTTCCCAGTGGGCATCGATTTCTAGAATATGTACTTCAAAGGATCCAACCTGGTTATGAGGTAGGTAGTGTGGGCTTGAAGACAATGTCTCAACTTTTAAGCGACCCACGTCAAGGCACATCACGTTCTCTCCAACAAAGTGTATTTGGCTTCGTAGCTGGTGAACTTCTTGCTCAGATAGTAAATTTCCTGCTCTTTCTTGCCGGTTATATCATGTTGCCCGAGGACACAGCCAAAAGAATTTTCCAAAACCGTCAGATACAAGAAGAGAGGTCTCCCTGGCTCCGGTGGGACCAAAACTGGAGGATTTGACAGATATTCTTTGATTTTGTCGAAAGCCTCTTGACATTCGGATGTCCATTTGATTGCTGCATCTTTCTTCAATAGTTTGAATATGGGCTCACATGTAGTAGTCAGTTGAGCGATGAACCGACTGATATAGTTTAACCTGCCCAATAAGCTCATCACGTCCTTCTTAGTTCTTGGAGGAGGTAAATCTCGAATAGCCTTTATCTTTGTTGGATCTAACTCGATACCTCTCTTGCTGAATATGAAACTCAAGAGTTTTCCTGATGGGACTCCGAAGGCACATTTAGCCGGATTCAGCTTCAAATCATACTTGTGTAGCCGTTCAAAGAACTTTCTCAAATCTTGAACGTGGTCACTTTGAGTTCGGGACTTAATGATTACATCATCCACATACACCTTTATCTCTTGATGCATCATGTCGTGGAAAATGGCAATCATAGCTCTCATATAAGTTGCACCGGCATTCTTCAGCCCAAATGCCATGGCCCAGTAACAGTAAGTACCCCAGGGTGAAGTGAAAGTTGTCTTCTCGGCATCTTCTTCATCCATCAACACCTGGTGATATCCTGCGTAACAATCCACGAAGGACTGTATCTCATGCTTGGCGTAGTTATCAACAAGGATGTGGATATTGGGCAAAGGGAAATTATCTTTGGGACTTGCCCTATTCATATCTCGGTAGTCCACACACACCCAAGTTTTCTCATCTTTCTTTGGCACCGGAACCACGTTGGCCAACCAAGGACACAACCTTCAGCTATTTTGTGATTTCTTCTTTGATCTTATCACTGATATCAGTCTTAAACTTTCTTTGTTTTTGCTGCACTGGAGGACAATAAGGATAAATTGGCAATTTATGCACCACTAGATCCACGCTCAGTCCTGGCATGTCATCATATGACCAAGCAAACACATCTTTGAACTCAAATAGGATTTGGATTATTGCATCTCGAGTCTTCTTATCTGTGTGAATGCTTATTTTGGTTTCCCTTATTTCTTCGGCGGTTCCCAAATTAACCGGTTCAGTGTCATTCAGATTTGGCTTAGGTCTGTTCTCAAGTTGTTCCAATTCTCGATTTATTTCCCTAAAAGCCTCTTCTTCATCATATTCCGATTCTTGATTCATTATTTCATAGTTAGACAACATATTTGAGTCCGGGCATAAAGTCCACGCATGTCATGTTATTTAAAGCCGCATTATTAGAACTGAAAAGAAAAAATAAAAAGGAAAAATAATAAAAATCAGAAAGAATAAAGAGAAAAATGGACGATGAAATATTGATTTCATTTCTTGGAATTTGGAAAGATAACACGGTTTACATTCATGAATTTAAAAAGACAAGAAACTAAAAGAAACATCCGAGTTACACCCTGAAATAACTCGGGATGCAGAAAAGGTGACAGGGCTAGTCTACCGGGACTCCCGTCTGATCGGGAATGGTGTAGCCTTCTAGTTTTGGAGTTTAGCATCTGGTCCCATGTAGATCACCTCAGCGGTGCTAGTACCTTCCCCTGGCTGAACCATGTTGGTTTCATAAAGCATTTGTCTCATAGCTCTACATATATCTTTGATGTCCTCAGTCATGAACACCTCATCGTCTTCTTCTTTGCCATAGTTAGGCTTGACAAAAGTATCATAGAGATGTGGCAATGGTTGTGGCAGAACCCACCCTTCCTTCTTTCTTTCCTCGGCCCATTTCTCATCATCTGGGGTAGGGTGGAAACCTATCCCGAAAAACTTTTCTGTTGTGGGTAGAGTTACCGGCTAGGATATTCCTTGTAAAGCTTTTCCCAACCCTTTTCCTGGTTTGAAACCGTGTCTAATAATTTCTTTGGCCACCATGATTGAAGCATTAGACAGGAAGGGCTAGGGACACGGATTTCCCTCCTCGTACTGATCTGCTACCACAATTTCAAAGGCTTGATAAACAATATGCTCACTTCCTTCCCTAGCCTCCAAGCATAGGATAGATGGGTCACGATAAATGGACTGCTCGTCCTCTCCTTGGACCACGATTTCCTGATCTTCATACTCAAATTTCAGTATTTGGTGGAGGGTGGAGGGCGCAACTCTTGCAGCATGTATCCAAGGTCTTCCTAGAAGAAAATTGTAAAATGTATCCATGTCCAACACCTGGAAGGTTACCTCGAAATCCACCGGGCCTATGGTTAATATCAAATCAATTTCACCGATGGTATCCCTCTTAATGCCATCAAAAGCTCTCACACAAACATTATTAGGATCAATCCTTCTTGTCCCGATTTCCATTCTTTGCAATGTGGAAAGTGGGCAGATGTCAACCCCCGAGCCTCTATCCACCATGACCCGCTTGACATAGTAACCTTCACACTTGACGGTCAGATGCAAGGCTTTGTTGTGGGCCGCTCCCTCTGGAGGCAAATCATTTTTACTAAAGGAGAGTTGATTGACGGCGAAGAACCTTTATGCCATTCTTTCAAGTTGTTCAACTGAAGTTTCAATTGGCACATACGCCTCGTTCAAAGTTTTCATTAAGATCTTCTGATGTTCAGAAGATTTCATCACCAATGATAGCAGGGACACTTGTTCAGGATATTTCCTCAAGTGCTCTACTATTTCATAATCAGGCATCTTTATTTTCTGGAAGAAGGCCTCCGCTTCCTCAGCACTCACTGGCGTCTTGGACGGAAAGCGCTTTCGTGTAGCATTATTTACCTTCTGTACATTTGAATATTTCTCAACAAAGGTTTTCCCTGGAAGTTCTCCCGAAATTTCTTTGCCCTTGTAGGTAACCACTGTTTGCTGATAGTTCCATGTCACCGTAGAGGGGTCTGTCATTGACTTCTGTGGTACGCGTCCAATAACCACTGGCTCATTCAGCCGATGCGGCTTAATTGTCCCCCGTACCATATAAGCTCCTTTTTGGCACATACATTTGCATTCCCTTCTTTACTTCAAACTTCCTTGGAGCACTGACAACCAACGGCTTTTCTTGGCGACCTCGCGGAACGTAGAGAATTCCATTCTTAGGAGGTTCTGTCTCTACTTTTGTTTCATGTTTATTCTCAGGCTCAGTTTTGACACTTTTATTCTTCTTCTCACCTTTCTCTTGCTTCGGGGGTGCCTTGGGCTTCCTTTATGTATCGAAAATAGCAATTATAGCTTTCAAGGCTGGATCAAACTCCCTGTCTTCACAAATTATCCCGATTACAGGCCCATTGTTGTGAGCGGACAACGGATTGTTGGTCACATTCGGGGCTTCTTCATCCCTCAACACTATTTTTCCTTGTTCTATCAAGTCTTCCACAGCTTTCTTCAATGTCCAACAGTTGTCAGTACTATGCCCCCCAGCTCCTGAGTGATAAGCACATCGGACGCCTTGCTGATAGGACGGTGATTCCATATTTTGCCGGTTTTGGGGTATGGCTTGCAGTAAATTCATCTGGACAAGCTTCGGGAACAGACTGGAGTAGGGTTCACTGATGGGTGTAAAGTTTGGTCTTTTGGGTGGTTCCCAATAAAGGAAGTTATTTTGTGGATGTCGGGGACTATAGTGGTTCTGGTGAGGAGGCTGGTTTCTTTGGAACGGAGGTTGATTTCTGTTAGCTTGTGGTTGCGGTCGTCCAAAAGGTTGAGCATTCATGACTGCATAAGGTGGGGGAGCATAGGCCATATCAGTGTGAGGATAGTAGTGTTGAGGGGTTCTTTCAGAGAACACAGGTCTCAGAGCCCGATATCTTCTTCCCACTGATGCTGCCATAACTGTTTCTTCTTTATCTTTACCTTTGACCACTCCTCCAGACCCGCCTTGGATGGCTTGGGAGATTGCTCTGATGGCCGACTGGCTCAAGATTCTGCCCGTCTTCAGACCATTTTCTACCATTTCTCCGATTTTAATTGCCTCTGCAAAAGGCTTGCCCATGGCGGACATCATATTCTGAAAGTAATCTGCTTCCTGGGCCTGAAGGAAAACAATGACCATTTCTAACTCATCCATCGGAGGCTTCACTCTTGATGACTGTTCGCGCCATTTAATAGTGTATTCTCTAAAGCTTTCGGAGGGCTTCTTCTTGAAATTTGCTAAGGAGTTCCTGTCTGGCGCGATATCGATGTTGTATTGAAATTGCCTGACAAAGTCTCTGGCAAGATCGTCCCAAATACTCCAACGTGAGACGTCTTTGTCCATATACCATTCTGAGGCAATGCCGATTAAGCTCTCCCCGAAATACGCCATCAGCAATTCTTCTTTGCCACCGGCCCCCCGTAGCTGATTACAATACTTTTTCAAGTGAGCAATGGGGTCGCCGTGCCCATTATACTTTTCAAATTTTGGTGTTTTGAACCCTGAGGGCAAGTGTACATGCGGGAACATACACAGGTCTGTATAAGAGACACTCTTTTGCCTACTCAAGCCTTGCATATTTTTTAAGCTCTGCTCGAGGCTTCTCATTCTCTTTGCTATCTTATCCTGCTCCGGGGTTTTGGAGTTTTTGTCTTGCCCCGGGATAAGCTCGTATGGCGGTGGCTGAGAGTAATTATATTGAGGATAATGATGAGGGTCAGCCTAAAAGACGGGATTTTGGAATGTGAAAACCGAGTGGTCGAAAGCATGCTTCAGTAGTTATGGTTGTGTTGTTGCGGAGCATGGTGGAGCCGTGAAGATGTTGGGAGTTGTTCCAGGCGGGAACACCTAGGGGAGAACCTGAGAAGGTGTTCCTAGGAAGTGAGCAGTTATAGTAGATTGCCCCAACGGAGTGTTTGGGTGGCTAATGGGGACAGTAGTAGCACCTCCAGATCTAGGAAATAGATCCGAGAATCCGGGGATGGTGCTTGGGGGTTCCTTTCCATTGTTCCAAGCATCCCACATTTCTATGAGTTGCAGGTGCAATACCCAATTCTCTTCAGCTATAAGGGACTCGGAGGCCGGGACCCCCGAGGTAGGGCTGTCTTCGGATATGGGAATTGCAAGCAGAGTCACATCTGTAGACATTTCTATGCTGCCTCTTGATCTGGTGAAGTATTGATGTGATGCCAGCTCACCACAAACCAACCACCATTTCTAAAAGCTGGACTGGAAATGACAGCATCAACGGTTAGTTTGAAACAAATAACAGATAGGTAACCGCAAATTGGAGTGTAATGCACCTATACAGTTATATGAATATCTACATGTTTGCTACAGTTGCATGCGTCATCTTGGCATTTCTTTTGTTCCCTTCGCTTTTCTTTCTCTTTTGTTTTTCTCTCATTTTCTTTTTTTTTTCTTTTTTCATTTTCTGCTTTTCTCTTTTCTTTTGCCATGGATTTTATTATTTTCTCCTTTTGTGTTTATTTTTCATTTTTCTTTTATTTGCTTTCCTCGTATTTCTCTTTTCCTCTTTTTCTTAGGAATACGGTCGAATCTGATGTAGATTGCCTACGTATCATGTCCCCGCATGAATCAGACCAGGCGTAGTTCTCGCAAAATAAATGTAAAATAGAAGCAAAATGTTTTGGGATTTTCAATTTTATTGATAGCAAATACTTTGATTACAATGACTCAAAACTGACAGATTAAAATAACATAACAGACTCTGATAAAAAGAAGAACTACAGACTCCACTGTCGACTATTCTATTTCAAAAGAAAATACAGACTCAGTCAACTGACCGACTCTTAGCGAAAAGAAAATGCAGACTCAAACAACTGACAGACTCTAGTAGAAAAGGAAATACAGACTCAAATGACCATCATGAATACATTAAAGCTCCTGGTGCTCAGGGGACATCGTTCGGTCTCGCCGCGTGCCTATATGCAAGATCCCTTTGAAGTCTGTCCAAGTCACTCATTATTTGTTTAACGAATACCATCACCGATGCAAAAAAGGTGGTTCAAGTCATGTTCTCGCACACTTGGAATTTCCTAGTAATGTAGTGAGCAACAGTTAGGATTCTCTCTATGATCTTGTATTTTTCTTGAAGAAACCGCCCTATCTGTTGGGCCCTAGCCTCCAAAGTCTGCTCGGCTACCTGGTTTTGTTCCTAGAGTCATTGCAAGTCCATTTCTAATTGTGTCAATGTCGTGTAGCAATGCTCTCTTTCAATCTTGAATTATTTTGCCTGTTTGATCATTTTGTTCTTTGTGGTGATGACCCTTTTCTTTAATCCCGTGACCTCATTATCGTATTCTTCTTTCAACTGCTTAACCATGCGGGCTCGTTCTTCTGCATTTTTAGCCAATTATTTTCGAACCCCGGCTAATTCTCTTTCTGCTTTGTTGAGGTCAAAACTGTAGTCATTCACTTTTTGCCTCAGATTTTCTATAAGTTTTGCATCTTTGGCACTCCTGACGGGATCTTCGGCCTCTATCTTCATCTTTTGAATTTGGGCTCGTAAGGCTTCATTCTCTTTGGCTAATTTCTTCTTCTCACCCTCATCGGCTGCGGTTTGTACACTGTTTTCAAACTGAAGGTCTCGGACTTGCTTTTCCAAATCTCCTATTTTAGCTCTGTATTCATTTTCTTTAGCTAACCAGGCCCATTGTTCTTGTGATGATTTGACAAAATACTGGAGGTGAGGTCTTTTGGCCGGCCTCCCAAATGCAACATCCTGTCTATACCAAGCATGATACTTAGGTGAAACTTCCCCTTTAGATCGATCCCGTACACAGGTATTTGCCGCCAAGTATTGACATTTACTCCAGACCTGGCGGACCCTTGCTTCAGGAAACTGGCCATCAGGACCAATCTCAACCACTTGGATACTAAGATCGTCGTCATTTGGCACTACTTGGCATCTCCCGAGTTGCCTTAACACCCGATACGGAGCATAAGGTTGAATGCTCTTAAGACTGATCAAGAGGAAGTGTGGCCCCGCTGCTGGCATATATATGATTTCATCGACAGGTAACCATCCAAACGTCCACTCTATTTGACTGGCAGTGAGGGATCGAAAGTATGATGTCCAACCCGTGACTCCTTCAGGCAGGCTGACCCCCTTAATCCTCGTATAAAACTCCTCTATATAGGTTTTCTATGTAGACCCATAACTCAGGAACTGAGGACGATGGCATAGGTGTTCGGTCATCCACATTTGCAATAATAGATTGCACCCCTCAAGGAAGTCTCCTCCGGCTTTGCAGGATGTAAGAGCGCGGAATATTTCAGCTAATATCATGGGCGCAAGAGTGCTTTTGGCTTGAGTGAGTAGAGTGCGAACGACCCCGGCTATCTTTATGTCAATATTTTCATCTTTCCTTGGGAATACCAAAAGCCCTAAAAAGACCACCATAAAATCAAAATGTCTATGTTCTTCCTATTTTTGGCGGTTTCCTTTGCTACATATCTTGTTTTCCGGGTTATTGAACCCTCCGATGTGGCCATATCTATGGTATATGAAGTGTGGAGTGCAAAAGTCATTCGCCAAATCCGTGTTGTGGACCGTCCTGCTTATCTTTAGTGAGTCTAAGAATTTGTGCACAGCCACGGTTCTCGGGGGGACCAAGTACTTGTGTCTTAAAGGAACCTCAGCACTTCCGATGTACCTGGCTATTTCTTCTAAGGTCGGGGTGAGTTCAAGGTCTGAAAAATGGAACACGTTGTGCGCCGGGTCCCAGCATGTAACTGATGCCCTTATGATTTCTCCCCGAGGCATAATTTCCAACAAACCGGTAAGCCCTTTCAAATATTTTTTGACTTCATCTTGCCCTTCTCCTTCTAGATCGTTCCACCACAGACGCAACTCCAAAGAGATTTTATTCATGATTGAGAAAGGTTTATTTTGAATCGTGCTCATCTTGCACATTTAGTTAAAGTGATTTAATGACTTATTTTGACTTAAAAGGAAAAGTGGCTATCTTTCAAAATTTTATTTAAGAAAACAAAGACTCGGTTTTCCAGATACGGCCTTTCAGCACTTCCGGGAAGGAGATTTTAAGGTTGTGCTTGCTAACCGATTAAATTGACTCAGGGTGGTTGTTCTTGCAAAAATAGCCTTCCGGTATCCTTTTTGGGGACATTCGACTTATTTTAAAACAAGAATGGCATCACCCGACTTATTTGACAAAATTTTGGTATTTTTGGCTATTTTTGCAAAAGGGGTGGTTGGACCCGATGAGGGTTGCCTACGTATCTCACATCCGGTGAGAATCAAACCAGCGTAGTTCGGGCAGATTTGCCAAAAACTATTTTGAACAATGATTTTTCTTTCTATGTTTTTTTCAAATATTTTTCTCTTTTCCATGTTTCATTTTTTAGAAATCCAGCAACATTTCGGTACAATTTGGGTATTGGTTTTTTTTCAAATGGTCACCCTCACTTAGTCCTAACATTTAGACAAGCCGATCAACATGCAAAGCCGAGCAAATAAATGCGCAAGTAGCACGTAAGATGCATCAGAGCGATTAATTCATTTCAGGTCACCTGTCCTAAACGGACCCAACCCCTGTGTTGAGTCCCCTAAGTCAAATGCACATGATGAAAACAAACGTCCCACTAGGGATCCGGCATGAGGTCGAGTTATTCTAGGTTCAAAACTTGTGTATATGTTCTAGACTGTGTACCCGAGCGGACTACTCAAGTCGAGGAGGGGGCTACGTACCGGGAACCAAAAGGACATCCGGCTTAGTAACTTGTCCGACCTCTTTCTTATTTTAAGGTATGACAGTAACAGAATAGGGAGTCTCAATCAGTGAGCACATCCCCGGAGATGAGAAGAGAAGGGTTTCGTGACAATTTTATACGTACAATTAAGATAATATCAAAGCGGTAAAGCACTTAGCACATTTAGCATGAAACATGTAAGAAAATCAGACAAAGCGAAATATAATAATTATAATAAGCTCGAATTCTTGAACCCTAAATCGATATTCTGGGTTCGTGTCTCCAACAGAGTCGCCAGAGCTGTCACAACTCCTTTTTACACACATACCCCGAAGGATAATGTATAAGGGAGTTTTTCCATTCAAAGTAACATTATTCGAAATGGGACTATTTATTTATTTTTAGAGTCATCATTTGGGATAGGATTGGCTTTTGGTGTCCCAAGTCAACGGTTTAACTTAAATCCCAAATCGAGGAAATATTCAACTTTCCAGTTGGAGTCTGCGAATCAGAAATTCTGAATAAAGAATTATGTTGACCCGAGGGAAGGTGTTAGGCACCCCCGGATCATGTGGTTCTAGCACGGTCACTTAAATTATTATAATTGGCTAAAAACCTTATTTTAATACATGTTTTAACTTATGTGCTTTTTAACTTTAAACCACTTTTATTATTATTTTTAAAGAGAATTGCAACGTCGTGAAAACGCGTCTCGAACTGCGTCACATAAATGCACCCGCAGTTTTGACACATTCCGACTTTGTTGAAATTTGGATTTGGGTCACATAAATGTGCACCCGAGTTTAGGAAAGTAATATTATTTAAATAACGGGCCTAAAGCAACTAGCGTATTATTAACTTTGTGGGAGGCCATGAAATTCGCTAAATGACATGTCCCAAATTCTATGGTTGAGTTAAAACCAATTAAAGTGAGGGCCACGCGATTTGTGATTTTATTTGGGCGCGGCACACCTCGTTTTTATTTTAAGGCCAACCTAGAAGGACTATGATTTTTCTATTAAGTATTGTCCCTAAAGGCCTAATTAATTGAAATTAGTCATTGTTATATTGCGAAATTAATCTCAGCCTTAATGTTTATCCAAGCCTTCAGATATTCAAATTTTTTGAACTTAGCCCAATATAATACCAAGGAAAACATAACTCAACCTTCAGCCCTGGGCCACCTTAGAGGCCCAAATTGAATGGCATAGATTATCAGTCATAGGCCTATTGACTAGCCCAAACAGAGATCACAAAAAAAGTTCCAGCTATTAAGCTATTTATCAATTTGAATCTACGTCTGCTACCCAATCTAAGCTATTTATCATGCTGGAAATTTGATTATTCACTTTCAAAATCTGATTCTTAACTATGCACATTACATATAGTGGTATTTCTACTAATATTCAATCAGAGATTCGAATTCAGTCAATGCACTACTATGATCCTGGAATAAGAACGATGAAGCTAATTCAATCAATTGAAAATGCTCTTATTATTATACGTCAGCCAACGTCTGTTAATGCCTGTAGAACTGCTTTTAGTATCCTGAAGCTGAAGGTTAACAATGGCTTAAACAAACCATGAACCTTAATGTGATAAATAACTAACATTAATTGTACTAAATCTAAGGTAGAAATCATAAAAATATGCAATCCATACAGTCCAGTGTTCATAAAGTACAAATCAAATTTAAGCTATGTTAACCAATTACATATCATTCATTTCAAATACTGAGCAAAGCAACCAAACAGGTACAATTCAGGGAGCATATGTGTGAACTGTTTTCATTGAACTTCCACCCCAAAATTACATTGAGTCAAGTTCAAACGTGTACCTGGAAATCAGAGGGCAATAAGATCAGCAGCAGCTGATGACCAACAGCAAGGTTCAATAATGACAATAGGAGAATTTTTAGAACCAAAATGATACCACAAAATTCGAAAATCAACCCAGCAACCAATAAATCCAGCAAATAACCAATCAAACCACTCGAACACAACAGAATCGACTTGAAAAGATTTCAGAACTTTTAAGCTTCAGCTACGGAATGGAACAATATATTTTTTGAGTTTTCTGCTGTAGTTTTCTTTTGTTTTGGGGTTTTTGTTTTTTGAAGGACTTCAGATCTGAATACTTGAAGTCAAAATTGAAATTTTAGATGTTATACTTGCAGAAAACCTTTTTTGAGGGGAACTTTAAGTGCTGGAATTTTTGGGATTTTTTCGGATGTTGAAAACTTGTGAAAGAAGGCATGAGGATTGCCTTTTATAGCCAGGAAAGGGGAGGAAGCTTCTAGAATTTGTTTACTCATTTTCCCCCCTTTTTATTTTTAGATTTTATTCATTAGTCCTAAAGTTTTGACTTGTTGACTAAGTTATCTACTAAGCTTCTGAAATTTCAATCCAAAACCCCATCTAGAAGACTCTAGAGATTTCTATTTCAGTTACTATGGGATTCCCTGATTAAAAATACCTATACTACCCCTAAGTCAGTTCTGAAATTACCACATCCCTATCAATTAAATCTAACCCCTTAGTCCCAATTCTACCATAGTTAGTCAATATTAGGGGTGGAGATTAATTCTAATCGACATTATGTCCTAAAACTAATTAAACAATGAAGTAACCAAAATAATGAACAAACAAAATGGTTATTCAAACAGGAAACTTGTACTGTGAAAATGGAAAACATGAATAAAAATCTAGAAAATCAACAGCAAACCAGAGATAAATCAAAACAAAATTAAAGCTAAAACCTAAAGAAAATCAGTAGCAAACATGACTCATATCATTGAAATCAAATGTCAAATCAAACAAACTAAAACAAATTAAAGTAACACAAAATCGAAATTAAAATGAAATAGAACAGACTCAAGGGAGCAAGAATCATGCCATAAAGAACTAAGTAAAACAGAACAAAAATCAAATTGAAATCCTAGAACCCTAAATCAAGTATAATGAATAGCAATTAATTACAGGGAGGCTATCCTAATCAAAACTATATACATAATAAAAAAAAACAAGCAGAGCTTAAATGAAACGAGAATCGACAATAGGAAACGGGCTTAACTAATTTCGTATTCAATTAAATGGACTCCAGTCTGTCCTTCAACTGATGTGGTTCATTATCAACGTCCCAGGCGACTGAAACTTGACCGACTTCTAAATTCAAAAACCCTAAGTCCGGGATTTGAGCGGCTAAGGCTGGATTTGGACGGAACTAGCCTAGGTTTTTAGGAAGAGGAGGGTAAAAAGCCCTTAGGGTGGGGTTTTGGGGAGGATTAACTGTGGCGCCGCCACCGAAATACAAAGGCGGCAGCTAGGGTTTCTAATTTTTAACTGAAGATTTGAAGGATTTTGGCGTGTTTCGGAGAAAACGGAACCTGGATTGGGAATGAGGGGGAGGAGGAGAACATATGGTGTAAAACTGGGGGTTGTTTGGTGGTAGCGCTGCCGTGGGCGGCGGAGGCGGCGCCACTATTTTTTATTATTCGAGGAGATGGGCTAATATTCGAGGAGTGATATTTTTGGCATTAGAAAGAGGAAGGAAAGGCGGTTTAGGGGTGTAAGTTTGGGGTTGATTAGGGCTTCGCTGCCACCGTGGGAGATTTCCGGTGGCGGCTTGCGGCGGAGGGCGGCGGGAATTAGGGTTGTGTGCGTGAGGTTCTGAGAGAGACGGATAAGGGGGTATGGGGGCTCTGACCATCTTATACTTATTAGTGTGGGCTTCTCGACCGTCTGATCAGGAAACATAGACGACCAAGATTGATTGCCAAGAAACGACACCGTTTTGGCACCTGCTGGACCGGACTGGGTCGAGACCCTTTGGGCTGGGATCAATTTTATGGGATCTGAGGGTTTTGGGCTTGAATTGCAATCAAACATTTGCCCAAAGTCTGGTGGCCTGCTTCCCTTTCTTAATTTCAACTCCTTTTATTTGTTTTCTTCTTTTCTTCCTTTTTTTATTTTTATTTTTTTGTATTTTATTTTCTGATTTTATTAAATGTAAGATTTAGAATAAAGACCCAAATGGATTCTAAAATTGTACTACTTAATTTCCAAATATACTAATTCCTAATTTAAAAGAAAACTTAAGACAAATTTTAAAAATTAAAAGTAGAAATGTAAAGAACCATTTTTGTTATTTTCTTTATTTTTTGTAATATTAAATGCGTACTATTTTGTATTTTTGAAATTATATCAATTAAAATGCACACAAAAAATATAAACAGAACACAAAATCATGCAATTAATTCCTAAAATTCAAATAATAAAAGAAAATTCCTAATTCTAATGAATTTTATATGAGTAATTTAAGTGTGGCAAAAATCACGTGCTCACAGCTGCCCCTCTTTGCTCGAAGAAACGAAGGGTTTTCGGGCAAAGATAAATGAGTGTCATGAGGGATTTTTGCCTGCTTGGCACTCCAGGAGAAGAATTTTGAAAGCCATCTGACCGAACCCTACTTCAAAGGTTACCTACATATCCTTGGCTATAAAGGAATCAAGTCAGTGTAGTTCTGGAAGGTCTGGTAGTTGGGACTACCAGGAGCTGTGATTTCCCTGTTGTTGCTACTGCTACTGCTTTGCTGACCTCCTTATTACACCAAAAGGAATCAAAGCTAAGCTAGCTATGCCTATCAACTATGAGTTACAAGATTCATATCTATAATTCTCTTGAAACTTGATCTTGAGTCTTAGCTGATTTTGCTGTGGACTCCGATCTGAATCTTCATGCACACTAGCTGTAGGTGTTTACTTCTTTCTGCAGCATTGGGTCAAAATAGGATCAGTGGAGCTTGTGACTTCAATCAGATTTTTAGCAATCCGCACCCTTATTTGCTTCACATTTGAGTTCATTTCTTCTTTTCTTTCTTCTGGATTGAGACTCATTCTATCGGTCATCTCTCACCCTATGTCTTCAGGTCAACCTGCTTAAGATACCAAAACAAACAAACGAACGAAATTTTCTGCCCTAGTTTTCACTAGGAAAATTTCATGAGTTAGTTGTAACACATATCTAAGCGATCAAATCAGGATTGTGTATCCTTGTGAATGGATCCAGGTTATGCTGGGAAATGACTGGGTTATGCCAGAAAAGAAAAATGGTCCTCGGGTTATGCCGGGACGGAAAGAAAAAAGCCCCTTGGGTTATGCCGGGGGGTCCACGGGTTATGCCGGGATTTGGACAGAAAAAGCTCCTTGGGTTATGCCAGGGAGATCCTCGGGTTATGCCGGGATTTGGAAAGAAAAAAGCCTCTTGGGTTATGCCAGGGGGATCCACGGGTTATGCCGGGATTTGGAAAGAAGAAGCTCCTTGGGTTATGCCAGGGAGATCCACGGGTTATGCCGGGATTTGGGAAGAAAAAAGCTCCTTGGGTTATGCCAGGGAGATCCTCGGGTTATTTCGGGATATTTAAGGAATGGGGTCCTATGCTACCATGATTTGTCTTTCTTTTGGGATTTTCATTTTCATTTTGTTTCTAGCCAAAGAGTAATCCCTATGTTCCTTAGAACCTCGTGACAGTTGTCTAGGTAATCCTGGGGATCCTCAAAAGATGCGTTGCTGAAAGTGGCAGTGAAGAGCTTAGTAAACCTATCCAATCTCTACAAGCCATCGGCAGTCATAGTTGCCCTGTCAACAGTCTGAGTCACCACACCCAGCTGAACTACTCTAACTAGCTGAGCGGTCGGAGTCTGAAACAGGGGAGCCACCTGCTCCGGAGTACGAGTAGTAGGAGTTCGGGGCCCTCCTCCAGCCTGAGAGACGGTTGGTGCTACTGGAAGCAAGCATACCTAAGTGACACTCTACATGAGGCCCACTAGACGGACCAGAGCATCCTAAAGTACTGAGGTAGCAATGAACCCCTCGGGGACCACTGGAGCTATCTGGGCCGGAACCTCCTCGTCAAACTCAACCTGAGGCCCCACCTCTGGTGCTGCTGCTTTGGGCTGAGCTCTGCCCCTACCTCGACTTTTAGCACGGCCTCGGCCTCTGCCCATCATGGGAGCTGCTGTTGGGGGCTCGGGCTACTGACCAGCAGATGAGGAAGCGCGTGTTCTCGGCATCTGCAAAAGAACAGGGTACAAATTCGATTAGCATTGAGAAACCAAACCGCATTACAGGAAGAATAGATGTGAAGTTTTTCCTAACTATGTAGCCTTTGGGGGATAAATATAGACGTCTCTGTACCGATCCCTCAGACTCTACTAAGCTTGTCTGTGAATTGTGAGACCTATGTAACCTAGAGCTCTGATACCAACTTGTCACGATCCAGATTTCCCACCCTCAGGAGTCGTGATGGCGCCTACTAGTGAAAGCTAGGCAAGCCAACCAGTTGAATTATTTACCTTGTTTCCACTTCTGAACTCATTGAAAACTTAGAACCAACAATTAATAAACAACATAATTTAACGAGCGGGCGAATAAATTTCAAACTTAAAAATACTACCAATACAATTCCTTAACAAAACTACCTAAGATTTGGTGTCACAACTTCACAAACTGACTAAGAGTACTACAAATAAGGGTTTGAAAGAAATAACAAAGTACTGTCTCCGGGACTACATAAAAGAAATAGGAAAAATAGATAGAGGGAGACGCTAAGGCCTGCGGACGCCTGCAGGACTACCTCGGGTCGCCTGATAAGCAAGAGGCTGAAACCTTACTACAGTCCAAAATCTGCAGCACTAGGATCTGCACAAAAGAGTGCAGAGTGTAGTATCAGCACAACCGACCCCATGTTCTGGTATGTGCCAAGCCTAACCTTGGCGAAGTGGTGACGAGGCTAGGACCAGACTACCAAGTACACCTGCGCAGATAAATAATGTACAACACAAAATAGAAGCAAAAATATACAGTCAAGGTTGGGAGGGGGGAACATGCTGTGGGGGGATATCAAATAGCAATAGGAAGACAACAGTTAAATATATAGAACGCCACAATTCAATTATCAACAAGAATCGAAAGCCAAACAAGTGCACGGCATCACCCTTCGTGCTTTTACTC
Source organism: Nicotiana glauca (assembly GCA_026770625.1). Classification (NCBI taxonomy): domain Eukaryota; kingdom Viridiplantae; phylum Streptophyta; class Magnoliopsida; order Solanales; family Solanaceae; genus Nicotiana; species Nicotiana glauca. The sequence continues at coordinate 106,002 of MU723674.1, forward strand.
TCATCCTCACCATAAAATCAATATAATCGACACGAAATGGTACATCGTGCGGCACGACATCACCCTTCGTACTTTACACTCTTCCTCACAAAATAATACACGGCATCACCCTTCGTGCTTTAACACTCTCTCACCAAAACAATGCACTGCATCACCCTTTGTGCTTTACACTCTTTCTCACCCAAACAAACACAAACAATAAGGGCAATGAATAAATGAATCATAATAAAAATCCCGGCAAGGGAATAACATTAAAAGCAACAACGTCCCGGCAAGGGATCACCACTATAAACATTTTCTTATCTTCACATTTATCTCACAATTTGCTTCATAATTTGAGCCAATGCTCTATAAGGTTCAACTGCCAATTATACTTTCACAAAATCACTTTGCAACTTGAGCCAATTCTCCTCAATATACAAATACAATATTCTTTTCACCAACCTTGCTCAACAATAACAATCACCACATTAAATATGAACAATACAACAGAGTCATATAAATCATAACACAAGACTCACGGGCATGCTTGACACCAACGTATAGATACTTGTCACCATGCTTATACATCTTACTCTACACATAACACATAGCATATAAGACCAAACTCCTATTCCCTCAAGCTAAGGTTAGACCAAACACTTACCTCGATGCCACGAACTCAGCTCAAGCTTCAACTATCATTTTACCTCTTGATTCCACCACCAATTCACTCGTATCTAGTCACAAGTTACTTAATTACATCAATAAATGCTAAATGAGTAAATTCTAATGCATGGAAATAAGTTTTCTAGAGTTTTTCCCAAAAAGTCAAAATCAATCCTAGGCCCACATAGTCAAAACCCGAGGTTCGAACCGAAACCCGACTATCCATTCACTCACGAACTCAAATATATACTTTATTTTGAAATCGGACCTCAAATCAAGGACCAAATCCCCAAAATTTAAAAAACCTAGGTTCTACCAAAAATACCCAATTTCCCCCATAAAATCATTGATTTTGAGTTGAAATCAGGTTAAAAGATGATAAGGATAAAAGGAAACTAGTTAAAAATAACTTACAACTGATTTGGAGAAGAAGTTGCCTTTGAAAAATCGCCCTAGGGTGTTTATGTTTTGAGAAGATATGAAATATGGGTTAAAAATTTGTCTAAGTATGGATTTCACAGGTTTTTGATGTCGCAATTGCGAACCACTCGGACTGCAGCTTTCGTAAATGCAAAAAATATGTCGCATTTGCGACCTGGCCAAAAATCATGTGGCTTTAAGATTTGTGATAAGATGATAGCATTTGCGATCGAGCCAGTTTTCAGGTCTTCTTTGCATTTGCAATAGACCGGTCACAAATGCGAAGTCGCAATTATGATGGAGGAGTCGGATTTGCGACGACTGGCCAAAAGGGGAAACATCGCATTTGCGATAAATTCCTCGCATTTGCAAGGTTGGCTGGCCTGGGCTATGTTTGCATTTGCGACACAGCCTTTGCATTTGCGAACACGCAAATGCGAAGCCTGCAGGGCCTGCAACAGAATAACTAAACCTGCAATTTTCCCAAGTCCAAATTTCACCTCGTGGCCTATCCAAAACTCACCCGAGCCCTCAGAGCTCCAAACCAAACATGCACACTAATCTAACAACATCATACGGACTCGCTCGTGCATTCAAATCACCAAAATAACAGTGACAACTATGAATATAGCATCCAAATGATGAAATTACTCAAGAACATCAAATTTTCTAATTCTTTCTCAAATAAGGTCCGTTTCACGTCATTTCAAGTTCGTTTCGTACCAAATTTCACAGACTCAACTTAAATCACATATAAGAGCTGTACCGGGCTCCGGAACCAAAATACGGGCCTAATACCAACAAATTTCAATCACATTTTATTTCAAAAACTCATATATTTTTTAGGAAATAATTTTCTTCAAAAATTCATTTCTCGGGCTAGGGACCTCGGAATTCGATTGCGGGCATACGCCCAAGTCCCATATTTTATTACGGACCTCCCGAGATCGTCAAATATGGATCCGGGTCTGTTTACTCAAAATGTTGACCTAAGTCAACTTAAATTCATTTTAAAGGTAAAACTCATTAGTTTTCACAGATTTTCATATAATGGCTTTTCGGCTACGCGCCCGGACTACGCATGCAAAGAGAGGTGATGTAGAAAGAGGTTTTTAAGGCCTTGGAATGCAGAATTAGTTTTTAAAACAAGTGATGACTTTTTGGGTCATCACATGTCCCTCTGATGTTTGGCTGTTGACCTGTTATGGTGCACTGAACCGGAAGGAGCTCCTAATTGGTCATCCTCGACCCTATCGTTGATTGGTACCGATTGTGTACATCTGCCCAAGTTATAGCTGGATACTCGATCAAATTTTGCTTCATCTGACGTGATGATATCGAACTTCGTTCATTCAATCCAGTGAAAGCTTGAACGGCCCAATCATCTGTGACCGGTGGCAACTTCATGTGTTCTATTTGAAATCGGGATACAAACTCCCTCAACATTTCATTATCCCTCTGTCTTGGTTTGAAAATGTCTGATTTCCTTGTCACAACTTTTATGGCTCCACCATGTGCCTTTACTAAGGAATCTGCGAACATGGCAAACAAGTCAATGGAATTTGGTGGTCGATTGTGGTACCAAATCATTGCTCCTTTCGATAGGGCTTCCCCGAACTTATTCAATAAAACATATTCGATCTCATCATCTTCCAAATCGTTACCCTTGATGGCGCATGTGTAGGAGGTGATATGCTCGTTAGGATCGATGGTCCTATTGCATTTAGGTATGTCCGGCATACAAAACTTCTTTGCAATGGGTTTCGGAGCCACACTCGGAGGGAACGACTTTTGTACAAATTTCTTTGAATCTATCCCTTTCAAGATTGGTGGTGCTCCTAATATCTGATTAACTCGGGAGTTGTATGTTTTCACTTTTTTATTATTAGCTTCGATTTTCTTCTCTCCTGACTCAATTCTTTTGGTGAGCTCCTCGAGCATTTTTATTATTTCAGGATCGGTCCCCGATTCGTTACCATTCGACCTTTCTGGCACTGGTTCGGTACGACAAGTGGTTTCTAGCTCGACCCCCCTCGGAGTTCTATGTTGATTTTGTAGCTAAGCTATAGCGGCATGTTGAACCTATAGCATCTCGAATATCACTTGGAGACTAACTCTTCCGTCTCCTCTGCCCTGTGTACCTTGGCCACCAGATCGGCCTTCTCTACATACACTCCCTTCGAGGTCCGCACCTAGGTCCGCATTTAAAGAACTATGTGAACTGACATCGACTAGATTGGAAATCGGTGCTCCCCCAAGATTAGCCTGTGGCACCTCGTCTCCTGGAGCAATTACATTGTCGTTTTCCCCGTGAAACCCGAGACCATCGTCACCATTTGTGGGTGTGTTTTGTGTGTTTGACATGTTTTAACCTGAGAGCAAAGATACTTGACAAAAACAAGCGTAAAATGATGTGTGTTATCAGAATCATCACCGAACAATCAATATTATCTTAGCCCCACGGTGGGCACCAAACTGTTTACTCTCAAATTCGGATAACAATTAAACTTTTATTGTAGTTTTAAGGATATGTGATTTCGTCTGATGCCAATTGATAAGCAAGAAAGTAAATGAATAAATTAGAAATAAAATAATCCAGTATGCTAGCCAGGTCTCGACCTCGACTCGAGATAGCCTCGGGGTGGAACAATAAGAATAGTAAAAGATAAAGCAACTCTGATGAACAGTAAGTGAAATAGCAGGAAAGTAACGAGTGTGTATATTCTTATCAGTGAACAATAATCCTTATAAATGAATGGGATCCCCTTTTATATAATAGATGAATCTTAAATAACTTACCCTTCTAATTATAGTAGGAACCCATATTAACATCTGATTAACCGTCGTAGATTGATCCGTTCCGAGATCCATGCCACGATCTTCGACCAATCACAGATATCTCGCCTTGTCTGTTATCTAGCTAACCGATGTCACCCGAAGTCGGTTGTACTTAGTCTCGACTGTTGTTGGCCTCGGTCTCGACGGACACTTCGATCTTTGGACTCGATGCCTCGCCTTCGAGCTCGAGTCTAATACATTACGAGGTTATCCCTTACGCAACTCCCTTGTCTCGATCAAATAGCAAAATCGGATAGGTCCGATTTTGACTGTATACAACTAGATCTTAATATTTTAAAGATATTTAACATTATCAAAGAATTTTAACTATAATAATATATTAGTGACCTCTTTCACTAAATTATCAATTAATAATGATAAAAATTGCCAATAATTATACAAATATTTTTCTTTTTAACAGTTATGAGCGATGAAGATTGAAGCTAAACAATAAATGTGTATACTTCAAATTTGATTTCACCATGTTTATCTTCATACCAGTAAAGAATTTCCCGTGCGAGGCACGGGCCAAATTTCATGAGGATACTATTTCTTCATTTCTATATTTGCGTATTTATGCTTTCATTGTTGACTTAGAGGGTGTTTGGCTAAACTTATAAGCTGGTCAAACTGGCTTATAAGTACCTTTTGGCTTATCTACGTGTTTGGTAAAATTAAAAGTGCTTATAAATTAAGTGCTTATAAGCCGAAAATAAGCCAAAAGCCATAAGTTGGTCTCCCCCAACTTATCAAATTTCAGCTTATAAGCACTTTAGGTTTGACCAAAATATTTACTATTCTATCCCTAAAATACTTCTTTTTAAAACAAAACTCTTTGTATACCCAATTTTTTAGCTGCTTATTATTAATTTCAGCACTTTTATCCAAACACATAATTGCTTATTTTTTAAATCAACTTCAGCACTTAAAAATACTTTTCAGTACATATGTTTATCAGCTACTCTAAATCAGCTAAACCAAACGGGCTCTTATTCACGTAAGTTTACATCTCATCTGAGATTAAATAAAATAATATTTAACTTATATTATATTGATAAAAAAAATGTGCAACATTAAACTTATATTAACCGAATTGTCCTTAAACAAATTAAACAAAAAGTGATTCATACATTTTTATTTGGAAATACTTCCTTCTACTCATAGAATAAAACTGGAAAGATTATTGGATTTCCTTTACTTTTCCTTCTTCACCTAACATAATTTCGTAAAATGAACCTAATTTATTTTACATAATCCATGACTGACATTGAAAACAGACATGAAATAAATTAAGTGGCCGGAAATTTTACTGTGTATATGTTCTCATATTTAAAAACATCATTTTTTGGATGACATATGATATGGCACTGTCAATTTTTAAATCCAAATACTTCATAATATATTTTCACGCACTATAATTCTGTTGGAATTGAATTATAGCTAGCGTCAGGTATCTCAGATTAAACTTTGTGTTCTTAATTTGGAGAAATAGGTAGTTTAAATTTGGAAAATAAAATAAAAAGGGAATAAAATTCCTTGTTTTCTGTCGGATAGTTATGCAAGTAATTCTTTTTTAAGATTGACTTGAATTGGGAGTTTAACCTAGGGCATGGGTTAAATTAAGATATTTTCTTTGTCTTTTATAATTTTAATTGATACTTTTTATTAGTATCTAAATCTCTTTTTAACAAAATCAAGCAAACTTTGCAAGGGCAAATTTTTTTTTGATGATTTGAACATATTTTTTGTGAAGGTTATTTGATATAAAATATATTATTATTAATTATTTAATTAACTTGATAAGGCCCTTGATTAAATTTTGAGATTTGACATTGTGATGGAGATCATGATAATGAGAGTCAAGTCTCTTATAATTTAATCTAAATTTGTTCTTGATCGTAGGATTATTAATTTGGACATTGGCAATCTGGTAAGATCAATATTTATGTGATCGTCTTTATTGGATAAAGATTAGTTGATCTCATTAACTAATTCGCATAGATAGATGATGCATATAAAGATATGATCATTGAACCGACTCATTGGATAATTCCTAATAGTTAGTGTTTGACTCAAAAGTATCACACACTTTATGAGTACAAAACAAAATACATGAATTACGGGAAAATCTTAGCAAATCGTAATAATCCATTAGACCAAATATAAGAAACAATAATAAGAACTCCGAATGAAGAGGAGAAACAATAGAAGCTTTTATTGATAATATTGGTTTGATCTGCCTCTCTATGAAGAGGTTCAGAGCCTTACAATGGTGTTTCACTTTTCCATAATATGGGTATCTCTGTGTCTCTCCCCTCTCTGTGAGTAGTGGTGAAGAAGAAGTCCCCCCTTCCCATAGGGTTCACTCTTTTGGTATTTATAGTTGTGAGCTTCGTGAGCTGGCAGTAAGTGGCCGTAACCACGCTGGGGTTTTGCCCTCATGGGGGTGGATGGGCCGTGCCCTCGTTGGTCGAACCGAATAAGGGTTGAATAACATTACGAATAAATGGTCATACCACGTCTTAATTATGGATTAGCTCAAGACGAGATTAACTCCATTAATTATTGCGAGGTCGGATTCTGACCCATACAGTTAGTCCCTCCGCTTATCAAGATCGTGCTTCAGCCGAGCTCGATGAGCGGACTTCAACGACCATGGTTTGAGAGACCCGAATAGGGGGTTGATTGCTACTTTGGTTGAGGCCGAATTCTCTTTGGCGATGGTTAAACCTTGTAAAACGTTATTGCTTTGTTGTTATGTTATCAAGTCGTCGTTCGATCAATATTGAATGCTTCTTCTTGGCGAAGGTACGTGACCTTTTAACTCACTTCGAGCGAGATCGAACTTCGTTACGCTCCGACCTTCAGATTTGTTTGGGATCATAATCATCGACAACTGAGGACGGGCCGTCTGTGGTGTGGTCGAGGGGAACAAGGGACGCTTGGTACGTTTTTGGCAACGTCCAGAGTTTTGAAGGAGAGACGCTGGTGGGTGACTAAGAAGTCGCTTCGTGAAGCCTGTCATAATGACGCATATTTCGGCAGAACCGAACCGTTTTGCGGTTGGTCATGTAGTTAATGATGGCTATTGGGTTTCGCGAAAGCCATTTATGTTGCCTATAAAGGTGGGTTGAGGCATTCACTTCCCATATTATCATTGTTTATCTAAGAGTGATTCTGAAGAAACCTTTTCCTCCTTCTAACTCACCTTCATCTTTCTTTCTTTGATCGTGATAACTTTCCTCTTATCCACCAAACTTTATTCCTTTCTCGTTAGTGAATCAACAATGGCAGGCAGTTCTTCCCACGATGCTCTTTTGATGGGTTTTCGGTCAATTCTCCGGTAGTTGAAGGGCCATCTCCGGCAATGGGAGGTGCAGAACAGGTAGAGACCGGTGAAGTTCCATCGGTTGACGAGAAAGTACCTCGGCCCAGAGGTCCAGTGATTGATTTCACTGCCGATGGTGGGGAGGATCCGGTGGATGAAGCCCCGTTAATGGGGTAAATTGGGATGGACTGATTACGGGAACATGGGGTCATATCCACCATGAAGACATCGTTCTTGCTAGAAGCGAGGAGAGGGTCCACACCGACCGCAGGGGATACTGCGTCTTTTATGCCTATCCCTTCAGGTTGGGATTTAAGATCTCGCTCCCAATGCTGGTGGTGGATTACTATCGTTATTACGGGGTATGCCCGAGTCAGCTCACTCTTTCCCTCTGCAAATTGTTGGCAATTTTTATTAAGTATGCGGAACTGGCCGGTAGGGTGGTCACGCTGTAACATGTGATCAGCCTCTACGCTCCCCAGAGAGTTCGTGGTACCATGATTCGGGCATGTCCTCGTGGGTCGAGGGGCCTGACTACGACACTGGACGATGAGGTCGACCCTCGCCCTTTTGAGAATTTCTTTTGCATCAGGACTGATCATTTAGTGGCATGCCCCACTGGGTTCCCAGAGGCTTGGAATTATGCACGTAAGTTCCTTTATCATCGAATTCTCTTTTATACTTTTCCTTATGTCTTGTACTTGTGAATGTTAACTCGTGTTAATTTTGTAGCTGAAAAGTCGTCGCCGGCTCCGTTAGCTTGGATACGCGGGTGGGTTAAGGCCGTGCTCCCCCATACCGAAGGGATGCGCACGTGGGCATCTTTCTGGGAGAGGCATAGTCGTAGGCCTGCTACAGGTGAGAAGTTGATTTCTTCTTCTGTTCTTCTTTGATTCAATTTTATTTATCAACTTTGCTTTTTTGTGACAGGGAGGGTACGCCATGTCAGGGCCCCTCAGTTGGCCTTCTGACGACTGGGTGCAATTGCTCGGCTTACTGCAGCACCGGTGCCGCACCACGTACCGAGGGCGACGTCAGTTGAATCTTCAGCGGCTCCTTCTCCACCACGGGCCGTACTTCGAGACGAGGGGTCATCAGAGGTTGTGCGCCTTAGAGCGGAGTCGCCATCAAATAAGGAGGAGGAGAGGTCGTTGATAAGGTGCAGGATCGTGTTCACGCCGGCTCCTCTTGTGGTAATTAATTTGGACTCCCCTTTGGCGGATGCGGAAGAGAGTGCGGCTGCAGTACCCGCCCTTGAAAGTGAACACACAGTGGGGGTTGCCCTGGTTGGCTTAGGCCGTGATGATACCGTCGCTTCGGCGAATCAGTTGGTGGCTCCAGTCGCTGAGATGGGAGGTAGTTCCTCAGCGGCTGCTAAAGTTGGTGAGTCAAGTGCTTCGTTGGTTGTTACAGCGGGTGATTCTACCTCGCCAGTGGTGGAAGGAGGAAGGGATGCTGCAGGAGATGAGTATGAGTCTGAATCTGATTTGGACCCCGATGACGTCTGCATGTTCCGGGAAGGCTTTACAAATTCGGCGGTGCACGCAGAGGGGAGGTCTCGCCTCATCGAGGTCCTCACGGATTTGAACTTATTTGTCCAAGGGGAGAGTTTGGTGCCGCAGTTTGGGTTGCTATGCTCGGAGGCCGTAATGGGCTTGAGGGTATGTAATATGGCGTCGGTTTGCTTCTTCTTTGCCTTAGTTTGCTTTTTATCCTAATCATTGCCTTTGCTTTGCAGTCTTATTTGTTGGAGGTGGAGAGCATCCGTCGAGCTAACATCCGCTCGGGGGTAATTTTGCAGGTGTTGGAGAAATATCGCCGTTGCCGAGATCGATGCCGGGAGATGCGCGCGCCCTTGAGGAATGATCCCCGTAGCGGGTCCTGGTCGAGGAACTGGCAAGGCGGGAGCTTCAAATGCAGCAAGCACTTGGCAGAATAAGTGCTCTTGAGGAGCTGCTCCGTCGGAAGGACGAGGAGCTCGAGGCGGGGAAGAGGGCTGCAGCTGAATGTAAGCGCTAGGGCCAGGCTAAGGCAGCGGAGGCCGGAGCGGCGTGGAGCGGGAAAGTGACTGTGTTGGAGGGTGAAGTCGCAGCTTTGAAGCTTCAGGTGAGGGATGCCTCGTCGAGGGCTAAGGCATTGAAGGAGGCTATCCGCGCGCATGAGTCCCAGCTGGTGTTGGAGAGGGCTGCTGCGGCTTTTAGAGAAGCGAACCTCGGGGAGCGGATCGGTGTTTTTGAGCAGGATGCCCAAGTTATGGCGGACTGAATTACGGTCTTGGAAGAAGAGAATCGGTGCCTACGGGACCAGGCCGCTTCTTCCAGCCAGGCTCGCGAACTTTGGGTTTTTGTTGAGGACCAACATGATGTATATAAGAATTTGTGGGAGGCTGGCATCATGGCTGAACCTGCTTTTGAGGGAGCGCGTCAAAAGGCTCGTGAGGCCCGTATTGACTGTGGTTTTGATGCGGCGACGCCAGAGGCTGACGATGGCGCAGATGGTAACGCTGATGGCGCCGAGTAAAAAGTTATGCATTTTTCTTGTCTTGTTCGCCATTTGGCGTTTGTTTTTTTTTGTCTTTCTTCTTCTTGTTTTTTTATTGATTGGCCTAGGCCGGGTGTAAGCGGGGATGACCCGCAATTAACTTTGTAGATAAATGAGATTTCCTTTCCGTTGTTTGCCTTGTATCTGTTTTGTCTTTGAGTTGTAAGCGGGGATGACCCCTTTCCGAAGGGGTGATTTGCCTTTTTCTCTGGTAGGCATGTTAGTTTATGATTGTTGACCACTTCTTTTCTTCGACTCGGGGTGATCGAGTCGAAGCCATTGCTTGGCGATAGCGGCGCTTAGCCTTAGTCCCAGTTCGGGCGCGGTCAAACTACTGGCCATGGTGATAAAAATGCGGCCTTGTTGTTTGATCGGGGCCGAACTTTACGTGCCCCTAATCTTAGTTCGAGTTGGGCGTACTTACTTGAGTGGCGAGGGTGTCTGACCTACGCCTTGATTCATTGGCGGTGTGTTTTTGCTGAGTTCAATGGTGCAGGAGCTTGGTCCGAGTCCCAGTTTGACTGTGGTTGAACCTGTTAGATTTGAGGGCGAAGACGTCTAGCCGTATGGTTCGAGCGAGGTCGAACTCGTAGGATTTGATAGCAAAGGCGCTTAGCCTGAGTCTTGGTTCAACCATAGTTGAACTTGTTGGCTGAGTCCCAGTTTAACTGTTGAACTTTATCAATTTTGATGGCGAAGGAGCATAGCTTCAGTCTTGGTTCAACCATAGTTGAACTTGTTGGCGAAGGCGCATGGCCTGGGTCCCAGCTCAACTGTCGTTGAACTTTATCAATTTTGATAGCGAAGGTGCATAGCCTGAGTCTTGGTTCGACCATAGTTGAACTTGTTGGCGAAGGCGCATGGCCTGAGTCCCAGTTCAACTGTCGTTGAGCTTTATCAATTTTGATGGTGAAGACGCATAGCCTGAGTCTTGGTTTAACCATAGTTGAACTTGTTGGCGGAGGCTCATGGCCTGAGTCTTGGTTCAACCATAGTTGAACTTGTTGGCGAAGGCGCATGGCCTGAGTCCCAGCTCAACTATCATTGAACTTTATCAATTTTGATGGCGAAGGCGCATAGTCTGAGTCCTGGTTCAAACATAGTTGAACTTTTTGGCGAAGGTGCATAGCCTGAGTCCCAGTTCAACTGTTTTTGAACTTTATCAATTTTGATGGTGAAGGCGCATATCCTGAGTTTTGGTTCAACCATAGTTGAAATTTTTTGGCGAAGGCGCATAGCCTGAGTCCTGGTTCAACCATAGTTGAACTTTTTGGTGAAGGCGCATAGCCTGAGTGCTGGTTCAACCATAGTTGAACTTTTTGGCGAAGGCGCATAGCCTAAGTCCTGGTTCAACCATAGTTGAACTTTTTGGCGAAGGCGCATAGCCTGAGTCCCAGTTCAACTGTTGAACTTTATCAATTTTGATGGCGAAGGCGCATAGCCTGAGTGTTGGTTCAATCATAGTTGAACTTTTTGGCAAAGGCGCATAGGCTGAGTCCTGGTTCAACCATAGTTGAACTTTTTGGCGAAGGCGCATAGCCTGAGTCCCAGTTCAATTGTTGTTGAACTTTATCAATTTTGATGGCGAAGGCGCATAGCCTGAGTCTTGGTTCAACCATAGTTGAACTTGTTGGCGAAGGCACATAGCCTGAGTCTTGGTTCAACCATAGTTGAACTTGTTGGCGAAGGCACATAGCCTGAGTCTTGGTTCAACCATAGTTGAACTTGTTGGCGAAGGCACATAGCCTGAGTCTTGGTTCAACCATAGTTGAACTTGTTGGCGAAGGCACATAGCCTGAGTCTTGGTTCAACCATAGTTGAACTTGTTGGCGAAGGCACATAGCCTGAGTCTTGGTTCAACCATAGTTGAACTTGTTGGCGAAGGCACATAGCCTGAGTCTTGGTTCAACCATAGTTGAACTTGTTGGCGAAGGCACATAGCCTGAGTCTTGGTTCAACCATAGTTGAACTTTTTGGCGAAGGCGCATAGCCTGAGTCCTGGTTCAACCATAGTTGAACTTTTTGGCGAAGGCACATAGCCTGAGTCTTGGTTCAACCATAGTTGAACTTGTTGGCAGAGGCGCATGGCCTGAGTCTTGGTTCAACTATAGTTGAACTTTTTTGGCGAAGGCGCATAGCCTGAGTGCTGGTTCAACCATAGTTGAACTTTTTGGCGAAGGAGCATAGCCTGAGTCTTGGTTCAACCATAGTTGAACTTTTTGGCGAAGGCGCATAGCCTGAGTCTTGGTTCAACCATAGTTGAACTTTTTTGGCGAAGGCACATAGCCTGAGTGTTGGTTCAACCATAATTGAACTTTTTGGCGAAGGTGCATAGCCTGAGTCCCCGCGTTGTGGGTATGGTGTATTGAAGCTCGGTTTTGATTCGAGACTTCGAGCCGTTTTATGCGTTGCGTTCCCAATCGGGGCATGTAGGTTGTCTTGAGGTGGCTCTTGGCTCGAGATATCTCCGTGCCGGTCTCTGGCTGGGGCCCGTATCGAGGATGTGGGAGATATCTCGCAGAGATCCTTCCTTAGGAGGGGGTGGCCTTCTTCTTCTTGTTCTCACTATCGGGGATTGGAGAGAGAGAGAACTTGGATCTTGATTTGAGATCTTCGAGTTCCTCTTGTCGGAGGTGCCGTTTTGGCTTGTTCGGATGGGGTTTTCTTCCTTCTCTTTTTTTTTTGGCATTTCTTTCCTTTTGGTCCAGGGAAGAACTACGCGATTTTGCTAGGAAATCCCCATAGACGGTGCCAAATTGTTTGACTCAAAAGTATCACACACTTTATGAGTACAAAACAATATACATAAATTACGGAAAAATCTTAGCAAATCGTAATAATCCATTAGATCAAATATAAGAAACAATAATAAGAACTCCGAATGAAGAGGAGAAACAATAGAAGCTTTTATTGATAATATTGGTTTGGTCTACCTCTCCATGAAGAGGTTCAGAGCCTTACAATGGTGTTTCACTTTCCCATAATATGGGTATCTCTGTGTCTCTCCCCTCTCTGTGAGTAGTGGTGAAGAAGAAGCCCCCTCCCCCCTTCATAGGGTTCACTCTCTTGGTATTTATAGTTGTGAGCTTCGTGAGCTGGCAGTAAGTGGTCGTAACCACGTTGGGGTTTCGCCCTCATGGGGGGTGGATGGGTCGTGCCCTCGTTGGTCAAACCGAATAAGGGTTGAATAACATTACGAATAAATGGTCATACCATGTCTTAATTATGGATTAGCTCAAGACGAGATTAACTCCGTTAATTATCGCGAGGTCGGATTCTGACCCATACAGTTAGAATTACCATAAACTGTCAATGGGATATTCTCTTGAAGAATATGATGTAATAATTTCCTTTGACCTGAGATCGTCATAGCAATTGACAAGTTATTTATTGTGCTTTGATACTAGACACATATGGCCCTAGGGCGATGGTTGAAAGGATATTGGGTACGATTAAATACTTGTAGAATTAGTGATTGATCCAAGATGGAATCTGTCAACTCTTGGTAATGAGTTTAAGCTCCATGTTTTCATGAATTATAAACGACCAAATAAAGACCTTGTCAGGGCAATTGAATAAAATAAGAAAAGAGTTTCTTAGGTCATTCAATGGTCGATTATATTTGACATGAACACACAGTTGGTTGCCTATTTGGATTTGACAGTTAAACCATATCCTAGGGTGATCCAGAGCTATAAGGACAGAAGGAATTACTACATTATTCTTCTACTGGTTCTTGAGAGTAAATTGTATACTTCATTCTATCTGATCGTTAATGAGTGTTGCTAGACTCCATCCTTGATTAGTATATTGATGTGATCAATTTACTATCGGCTTAGTATTGAACCTATGGGGTTGCACACTAACGAGTGTTCTGATCATTGAAAAAGGATTAATTACTTTATTATTTGATAATTAAATTAAGGAAGTTAATTAGTCAAATAAATTTAGTTATTAGTCCAAATGAAATATTATTATATTCTTTGCTAGCACAGAGAATATAAGTAATATTATGAATAAATTAAAATTTCTATTTGGACAGAAAATTAAATTGTATATCTTGGTTGAAATATATATATGAGATATATATAATTAATATTTGTGTATATAAGGTGTATATATACAATATTAATGAAGAACAGTTGATCCAATTTTGATTGGACATGGAATTCCATGAAAGAATGCCTACGGAAGAATTCAATTCAAACTCCTCAAGATCTTGGAAGATCCATCCCACTTAGAATGAGATATATTTTTTAATAGAAAACTTTTACAAAGTTAATAAAGGAAGTTTGTCATATTCATTCTATTTAGAATGGGATATATTTTTCACTGGAAAATTTTTACAAAGTTAATAAAGGAAGTTTGTCGTATTCATTACACTTAGAATGAGATATATTTTTCAATGGATTCAATTTTTATATTACTTACTCTTGATTTTGAATAAAATGACATTGATTTGCAGTAGCAAATCTCTTAATTCTTCCACAGTTTTCATCTTCTATTTTTGAAGTGAAAAATAAAAAGTTTGAGAAGCCATAAAAATCAAGAGAAAAATATTCTTGACAATAATAGTTCTTGTCATGTAACATTAAGTGGAGATTTCTTAGAAACATTTCAGCACAATATTTTTGTTCAATTTGTTCATGGGTTTACATTGATCAAAGAGTTGATAGCAAGGATCGGTCTCGGTGTGGATACGCATAGAGTCTTCGCACTATCAAAGAAAATTTTGAAACAAGACTTTCTTCACCAGGTACGTCTTAGATCCGATCTTTGACAGGTAAATAAATTTTAAACACAAAAAGTCCTGCCTAGGGTTGTTATTGTCTTCCGCTGCGTGTTACGAACACCTATATGCAATCCAACAGTACATTGTTAGGTTGTAACAATAATGTTCTAGTTGAGTTTTAAGGAGGTGCCTCTCAAACGCTTTTTTTAACACGACTCAAACATGAAGAAAAAAATAATTTCAATAAAAACATAATAGCTTCTGAATATCTGGTAATAGCTTCCACAGTAGACAGTTGAACTGTCTAATGTCAGTGAAGCCCAGGAAGATCAACAAACCATTCTGAAATAATAGTTCAGTCCTTTTCGCTAACAGATATCTCTATCTACCTTTTTCCAATTGGAATTTTTACATTCCTATACCATAAAGGAAACCTTATTACCTTCAATGTTTAAGGTTTGATATAATGATATTTAGTGTACCAAATTACCAATTATATACCATAGTATATTTTAAGAGTATAATTAATGCAGCATATATCCCTCCTTAATTCAAGGTACCAAAAATGGGCCGTTTTTTATTCTGTATCCTTTGGCAGCTTCTCTCATTCGTTTACATTAAACATATTCCTGAATATATTCCTTCTCCCTCCTTCTTTCACTATTTTTAACTTTCCCTTCACCATTTCTGAAAACTTTGGCCCCAATTTCACTGCAAAGCATCAAAATAGGAAAATATTTTTATTGTTTTCTTAAAGAAGGAAAAAGGAAAAGAATGAACTAGATGTAAATAGACGCATACCATGCTCACGAATTCTATAAGAATAACTTTTTGCCTTCTTTCTCAATTTTCTCTTCTGCATAATTATAGCAGAATCATCTTGACCTGCAATTAATATCAATGTATAAAAGAGTTAGGAAAAATGAGTTTTGTTTAATTTTCCTGTTTTTCATAAATANCATATTGCAAAAATTATAGATAAATTGTAGAACAATTGTAGATAAATTGTAGACTATTTTTTTGCAGAAGATTTTGTAGAAGTTTTAGTTGTTTTGGATTTGTGAAAATAGAAAATAATGCATCTACAATCAGAATACAAATAATCTATAATTTATCTATAAAATATCTACAAACTGGATACATTGAATTTTAATATACCAATTCCCATTTCAATTGTAGATAATTTGTAGATATAGTGAAAATTTTGTAGTCATCCATTTTAGGATGTCAGACAATTTGAAATCAACAATTTCTAATCATAGATTGTAGTTTATTTTGTCGTATAAATGTAGTAACTTTGTAGAAAATTTTGAAAATAACATTGCTTTATTCTTTCATTAAACTGATTTGTAGTTTAATTGTAGGTAATGTAGTAATTTTGTAGATAATACCGTAAAACCATAATTCTATGCAATTTCGAACTATACAAACCTGCACTTGTGTTATCGTTGGTGATTGTCATTTTCATATTGAAATCTCGTACACTTATACATAACGAATATGAACCTAAGTTTTTATTCTCCTTTTTGGTCTCCATATACACACGAACCCCCATATCATTCTAAATTTTTTCGTTTTTTTGGATTTCTAGATTGAGAGAAAAAAAGATGATGAAAAGATATATGATCACCAATTTGATTTCTGAAAACGACGAAGAACAGAATATAGCAATTTTGAGTTGTTGAATCTCGAAGATTTGAATTCTACAATTTGAAGTGACGAGCTGATATTTTGATTTCGACGAACAGAATTTGTTTATAAATTGAAGATGAGCGATTTCCGAGATATGATATGATCTTACTCATGCCAAATCTGTTCAGAATATTCTGCTCCTAAAATTTAGCTCGCAAAAATAGGAAGATACAACTGCTATTAATTAGCTTTTAATGATTGGTACAAAAACTGTAGAAATAATATGGACTGGGCGGGTAATTTAGAAATTATGCACATATTTGGTAATAAGGTATCATATATGGTATAGGTAAGAAAAAATTCCTTTGCAATTTTGCTGGATGGCATTAAATAAAATTATATGTAACCAACTTCACTTGATATGCGATTTATAAGACGGTATTTTTTACTTTTGAGAAGAGACAAAGTACTTGGAACAAGCTTTGGTTGGGCCCGGGCTAACCTTTCTAGTAACATTAGAGGTTTGTTAGGGTTTATTTTATTAGAGTATAATATGACTGATGATAGTTGCTTTTGTTGTGTTTCTGCAATTAAATGAACGGTTGCGATTCCGAGTTTAGTTTCAAACACAGTCTCTGATAGGTTCATATTATGTCTCGAGGACAAACACATCCCTTTCATATTATGTGTCTGTCATTGTATTTGTGTCCCATTTCACCTTTTTAATGCTTGAAAATAACAGATACATATATATAAAAAGATACATGAGAAAATACAAGTAATCAAGAAGCACAACTTGATCACAATTTTTTAATAATGGAGTAGTAAATCTGTGACGACCCAGCTCGTTGTCATGTGAGTTACCGCCCCGTTTCCCCCATATTATATTTCTCTATGATTTAATATCAGTATTTGAGTTGATCGAATAGAGTTGGATTGGTTTTAGTTGGAAATGAGGCATTTAGCCTCTTAGAAGAAAGCTTGTTATAGAAAAGTCAACCAGAAGTTGACTATGTGGTTAGAGGGCTCGAATATGAATTCCGGTGGTTCGGTTAGCTTCGGGGTATGATTTTTGACTTAGGAGTGTGATCGGAATCGAATTTGGAGGCCCGGTGTAAATTTAGGCTTGAATTGGCGAAGTTTGAATTTTGGCGAATTCCGGTTGATAGGTGAGATTTTGATCCGAGGGTCGCAATGGAATTCCGAGAGTTGTAGTAGCTTCATTGGGTGATTTTGGATATGTGTGCAAATTTTCAGGTCATTCGGACATCGTTTGGTCGGGTTTTTGATCGAATGTGCAATTCGGAAGTTTTTAAGAAACTTAGGCTTGAATCCAATGTGAATTGATGATTTTAGTATTGTTTGATGTGTTTGGATGATTGGAACAAGTTCGTATGATATTTTGGAATGTGTTGGTGTCTTTGGTTGAGGTCCCGGGGGCCTCGGGATAATTTCGGATGGCTAAATGGAGGTTTTGAACCTTGAAATGTTGCAGAAAATTGTCCAGCTGTTGCAGACCAAAATTGGTCTTCGCGTTCGCAGCCTTAAGAACGCGTTCGCGATGAGGAACTTTGCAGACCATTGTGTTCGCGAGAGCTGCTTCGCATTCGCGTAGAAGGGGCCTGGGGCCCTGCCTATTTTGTTCATTGCGTTCGCGACACCTGGGTTCGCGTTCGCGTAAGGAGAACGTCAGAGGCATCGCGATCGCGGTTGGTTGAACGCATTCGCGTAAGAGGAAGAGCTGGATCATCGTGTTTGCGGGCTTGGAGCCGCGTTCGCGTAGAGGTAATTTGTGGTCAACGGAATTTGTTCATTGCGAACGCGGGGGTGTTGACCGCGTTCGCGTAGGGTAAAAGGGTCACCTGGGCAGAATGCTTTAAGGACATTTCATCCGCGGCTTGGGTTCATTTTCCACCATTTTTGAGCAAGCTTTGAGAGCTTTGAGGCGAGATTGAAGAGGGATTCAAGGAGGAATGATTGGAGGTAAGTCCCATGGCCTACAAACATCATCTAATTATGATTTTAACTTTTATTCATGGAAATTGGTTAAAAAGTGAAGAACTAGGGCTTGAGTTTTGATAATTCAAATTGGAATTTGATAGGTCATTTGAGCTCGGATTTGGGAGTTCTTGGTATGTACGGACTCGTGGCAAGACAAGAAATCCGGTAATGTGATTTTTGTAATTTTTCGAAAAGCGAGACCGGGGCTCGGGTTTTGCTAGTTTCGAGATTTTTGCTATATTTCGATTGTTTTCGATTGGGTGTTGTCCCATTGGTATATTGTGATGTATTCGCTCTGTTTTTGGTTAGATTCGACGCGCGTGGAGGCTAATTTGATGGGCAAAGGCGTCGCGAGCGAGGAATTTTATCGGTTCGAGGTGAGTAATACTTGTAAATGATATCCTGATGGTTTGAAACTCCGGATTTGTACATCATAGTGCTGTATTGAGGTGACTCGCACGTCGGATATGAGCGTGGGGTAGAGCACCGCTGGGGATTGTGACTTGGTCCGTCCCGGTTGTTGATTTTACTGCGTGTTTGATTGAAACTTAATTGATACTGTGAGCACGTGATTTTTGCCCTAAGCAAAATTATTCCAAAAGTTTTAAATAATTAATTTCTTTATTTTTTGTGAATTTTTTGTTAATTGATTGCATGATAATTCATATAAAAATACAAAATATGCATTTAGGGATTTAATTTCATTAATTAGTATTAATTCGTTCTAGAACAAATGAAAAGAAAATAACTAAAAATGGTTTTTTACAATTTCAAATTTGACATTTTTACATTTTTTGAATTAGTTAATTAGCATAATTTTGGGTTTAGTTTAGGACTTTTATTTTACAAAATAAATCAGAAAATTCAAAAAAATAGTAACAAAGTAAAATACACTAATAAAAGAAGGAAAAAAAACTAAAGAAAATTGGGCTACTACACTCGTTTGAGTCTGAGCCCAAGAGTTCACATGCCCAGGCCCAACTCTGCATCAACCCGGCCTGTTCTTTTTGTCAACAAAACGACGCCGTTTGGCATCGTTTGATCTCGATCGTTAATTTCCTCCTGATCCGACGGCCCAGCTTCAATCTTAGCAATTAATAAAAATATTTTTTTAACCCTAAAAGACATAACTTGTCTTCACAGTATACTCTTCCCATGTCACCGTTGAGATTCGCCGGAACCATCGCTGGCGGAAAACGCCATCACGGTCAATCCGTACAAAAAATACACCCCAAACTCCCCTCAATCTCCTCTTCCCAAATATCCAAGCCATTCCCTCCAAATCACAGCTCAACTCGTCAAATATCGAGTTGAAATCATAAACCCTAGTGCCGCCACAAGATTCTCCGGTGGCGGCGCCGACTCAAAACACCACCAAGTTAACGATACAGTGCTTCCTTTACCTCCCATGCCCCAAATACCTAGCCAAAAGCCGCAACCATATGTTCAAAACTTCAAACCATGTTCTGAAAGGCAATTTTAAATCTTAAAGTTATATTCGTCGATTTCTTGGAAGTTGCGGGTTTAATCTGAGTCGAAAAGTCATCTTAGCTTTGTTCAATGTCGCCGGACTCCAGGACCACAGGCCAGCAAACTTCAGACCGTAGGTATTCGTTGTCCTCATCCTCTAGTCTTCCCTTTTAATTTTTCCTTCTATTTTCTCTCCTTCTTGATTGTTTCTGTCCTTGCTGATTTAAGAATGGAATGAATTCGGTTTTATTATTTTAGACCAATAGGATGTTTTTCTTGCATCAATTGTTGTTGGCCAGTCAATATAGTTTGAATCTTAGAGGCTTTGGTTCTTCGTTTAGGTTCACTTGACTTAGGAAATTCATTTCAGGATTAATACCTATGGTGCTCAATTCCCTGTAAATAATTTGTTAATGGTAAGCCAATATTGGGTTTCAAATTACTGTTTAGTTGGATTAACAATGGTTTGTTTCTGATTTTATTTCACATTTTTTGCCTGTCAAATTGTTTGGATTGGTCTGAAAATGTTCAGGATTCCAGGGTTTATAGTTAAAAAGGAACTTAGGGGTGTAATAGTTAAATCGTTTAAGGGTCAGTTTGGGGGTCTCATATTGGGAGAGTAAAATCAGTAACTAAAAAAGGGTAGATTAGGAAATTGGAGAAAGTAGAAATCAGGGAAGCCTATAGGCACTTCTAATAGAGGTTTTTTTTTTTTTTTGAGAAATTTTAAGAAGATAACAGGGGTAGTTTGGGGAATAACAAAAAGAATAATTTCAGACTAGGGGAGGTTACATGTGAGGGGAGTTCAGGTTTTATTTGGGGAGGGTATGGTGTTAGTTTTGGGAGAAAAAAAATAGAAGGTCCTAGAAGCCTATAATCATTTTTTTTTGTTTGCCTATAAATAGGATCACTAATGTGCCTTGTTGAAAAAAAAAGTTTTGGAACCCCCAAACAATTCCCCCAAAATATCTGCCAATTTCTAGATCTGAAATTCAAAATTTCAGATCACAATTCTCTTTTCCATATCTGAATTTCTTTCAAAAATCCAAAAAAACAAATAAAAATCAGAAGAAAACTGAAAAAGTAACTGTTCCATTGAGAATTTTAGATAATTTGCAATGTTCAGCTATTGTTTCTCACAAATTTAGTCTAGTTTTGGTTACTTGGAGTTCCCTAAGTCTGTTAGCATTGATTTCGAAGGGGATTTGAGTTCAATTGAGTTCATTTTGATCGATTTTGGTGTTGTGGTTAAGTTTGTGGTTTTTGTGTAGATTTTCAAAACATAGTAGAATTCCTGGACTTATTTTGAACGGCTGGTGATTGTCCTTATTGCATTGTTGCTGTTTGTTACATGCTTGAGCTGACTTCATCTTTCTCTTTCCTGTCCAATATCCAGGTACACTATTAAATCTCAAGTTGATGTAATTTTGAAGTGGAAGGATGAAATGAATTGGATCTTTGTCCTTGCTATCATTTTACTTTACTGTGTATTTCTAATATATTTCAGTTAGATTTATTTGTGATAGATTTACTTGTTATATTGAATTATACGAATTGTATTATATGATTGTAGATTTGAATGATTCGTTTAAAATTTGGTAGTATTAGTATAATAGAGTTGAATTTTAGTAGTTAAAAACAAAAAAAAATGCAAACTAACTAGTATTACCTGCTTTACGTGAGAAGACATCTTAAAATTCCTGAGTTAATTGGATTTTTTTTTAGTTAATTGGACTGCTTTGAGACTTATCATTTAATCAGTGAATCAGCATTCGAATTGTAACTATGAAAGAGCATTTGAATCCAGTATCTTGACTTCAAACAATTATAAAAGAATTTTCGCTTTGCATGTTCATTCCAGCAGACCAATTTAGTTAAGTATTGGCTAAGTCTATTCATGATTTGGTCTAACTCTTTAAATTGTTTGAAATTAGCATCTGAAAATAAGCCATTTAATACAATAATTAGGAAGCCATGAGAACTGGGCTTTATGTGCCCATGGGGATTCGACCATTAATTTGCCCGGTGTGCACGGCAGAATAAATCAATGTGTGTTCAAGGCACAGCTTTTTTTGGGGGCCTATATCTCATTCACGTTGGGCCAAGATGATGCTTTAAGGTTCATGATATCAATTTAAATATAAATTCGGGTTTCGAGTTAGGTAGCGGATTCAAGCTAAAAGGTTATCCCTTTTGTTTGAACCCAGACTTGAACTTAAGATCTGGATTTTAGTGTGAATTAATTGAGATCCTTTTATTTTCTTTTAGAGAAAAAAACAAAAATAGAAAATATAGTTGTTCTAGGCTTGGCCTTTAATAATAAAAATGAGACGAGCCTCGCCAAATCAAATACACAATTGCG
Source organism: Nicotiana glauca (assembly GCA_026770625.1). NCBI lineage: Eukaryota > Viridiplantae > Streptophyta > Magnoliopsida > Solanales > Solanaceae > Nicotiana > Nicotiana glauca. Next base: position 127,974 of record MU723674.1, read on the forward strand.
GGACCCTCATTAATTACTTAATTTAAAAATACTTAGTATTCGGGATAGGCCGTTTAGCGAATTTTACGGCCTGCCCAAAAGATAACAATGTGTTAGTCGCTTTAGGCGCGCTTTAAATAAAATTACCTTCCTAATACGGGTGTGCATTTCATGCGATCCAAATCCAAATCCGAAAACATTGGATAAGAATATGTCGAGGATCCGGGTGCATTTCATGTGACTTGATCCGAAAACATGTTCTTAAACGACGTTCACTTTCTTAAGTAAAAATAATTGACAAAAAGCGGTAATTAATTCTAAAATTGCACGAGTAGGGTAACATGTATAAAGATTAAATTTTCGCCAAATATAACAGTTGAGCGACCGTGCTAGAACCATGAAACTCGGGAATGCCTAACACCTTCTCCCGGTTTAACAGAATTCCTTACCCGAATTTCTGGTTCGCAACTGTTAAACAGAGTCAAACCTTTCCTCGATTCGGGATTTAAACCGGTGACTTGGGACACCATAAATCTCCCAAGTGGCGACTCTGAATCTTAAATAAAAACGAATCCCGTTTCGATTGTCCTTTAAGTGGAAAAACTCCTTTCTTTACTATATCCCTTTCCCGGGGTGTAGTAATAACCTATCTTCGGTAAAAAGGAGGTGTGACAGCTCTGGTGACTCTGCTGGGGATAAGAACCCAGAATTTCGGTTCAGGGTTCAAGAATTCGAGTTCAGTTAAATTGTTATATTTGGCTTTATTTGATTTTGCTACATGATCCATGCTATACATGCTAAATGTTTACCGCTTTA
>MU723685.1:10707-21143 GCA_026770625.1 Nicotiana glauca
GCAAGACTGAGAAGGTTTCAATGTCAACTGCTACTATTTTACGAAAACTGGCCATGTAACGGCTTATTTGACAAAGTGGCTATTTTTGCAAAATTTTTGTTTAAGAAACTACAAACTCGATAATTAAAGCTAAATCAAAATTTCTCATCGCATCACTCAGCATCGCCACAGGCCAACGCAAGACTGAGAAGGTTTCAATGTCAACTGAGACTATTTTTTAACAACAACTGGCCATGTAATGGCTCATTTTGACAAAGTGGCTATTTTTTGCAAAATTTTTGTTGAGAAGCCAAATCTCAATTTTGCGGATACGGCCTTTTAGCACTTCCGAAAAGGAGATTTTAAGGCTGTTCCCGCAAACCGTTTTGAAAATAACTCAAGGTGGCTGTTCTTGCAAAAATGGCCTTCCGGCGTCCTTTTGAGGGACATTTGGCTTATTTTAAACAAGAATGACATCACCCGACTTATTTATAACGAAAATTAAAATTTTATATTTTTTGGCTATTTTTGCAAAAGGGGTGGTTGGACTGATAAGGGTTTCCTACGTATCTCACATCCGGTGAGAATCAAACCAGCGTAGTTCGGGCAAATTAACGAACTACTTTAAAACTAAACTCCTTTTTCTTCATTTTCATTTTTAGCATTTCATAAGAAAAAAGCAAGACTTTTTTTTTTAATTTTTATTTTTGGCATTTCATAACAAAACTACTTTCAAAAGCCAGACTCTTTTCATTTTCATTTTTCATGGCAAGACAAACTATTTTTTTTCTTTTCTATTTTTGAAAACAAGACAAAATAACGCTTTTTTTTTTATTTTTTTTATTTCTAACAAAAATAAAATAACCTATTTTTCCCAAACTAAAATAAAGACTCTTTTTTTTCTCTTTTTTTTCTTTTTCTGCAAACAACTTCAAAAATAAAGACTCTTTTTATATTTTTCATTTGCTTTTAGTAAAACAAACTATTAAAAACGAAACATTTCCATTTTTTCATTTCAATTTTTTTTCTTCGAAATTTCGGCAGAGTTTCGACAGCATTTGGGCATCGGTTTTTCTAAAACTAAACAATTAATTCTTTACACTTCTATTTTTCTCTTTTTCTCAATTTCACAAAATTTTCGATGTTCAAAAACAGGTTAGCATGCGGGCCCGAGACAAATAAATACAACACGTAAAATTCATTATGATAGTCATTTCATATCCGGTTACCTGTCCTAGACGGACCCAACCCCTGTGTTGAGTCCCCTAAATCATATGCACGTGATGCAAATAAGCGCTCCTACTAGGGATCCGGCATGAAGTCAAGTTATTCTAGGTTCAAAACCTGGGTATGTGTTCTAGACTGTGTACCCGAGCAGACAACTCGAGTCGAGGAGGGGGCTACGTATCGGGGACCCGCGGGATCGTCCAGCTTAGTAACTTGTCCGGCTTCTTTCTTATTTCAAGGTATGACACTAACAGAATAGGGAGTCTCAACCAGTAAGCACATCCCTGGAGGTGAGAAGAGAAGGGTTTCGGCACAATTTTATATATACAGTTCAAATAATATCAAAACGGTAAACATTTAGCACATTAAGCATAATCATGTAGGAAAATTAGATATTAACAAATATAACAATTATTTCGAGCTCGAATTCTTAAACCCTGAACCGTAGTTCTGGGTTTGTTATCCCCAGTAGAGTCGCCAGAGCTGTCACACCTCCCTTTTTTCGCTACTACACCCCCGGAAGGGTATAAAGGAGTTTTTCCACTTAAAGGACAATCGGAACGGAATTCGTTTATTAAGAGATTCAGAGTCGCCACTTGGGAGATTAATGGTATCCCAAGTCACCGGTTGAATCCCGAACCGAGGAAATTGTGACTTTGTTAACAGTTCGCGAACCAGAAATCTAAGTAAGGAATTCTGTTAACCCGGGAGAAGGTATTAGGCATTCCCGGATTCCGTGGTTCTAGCACGGTCGCTCAACTGTTGTTTTTGATTTTATCTGATTTCAAAACATGTTCTAACTTATGTGCCTTTTATTAAATGCCCGCTTTATTATATATTTATTTTTTAATGAGAATTGCAACGCCGTGAAAATATATTTCGAACCACGTCGCACCAGTGCACCCGTAGCTTTTGACACATTTCAACTTCGTTGAGATTTAGATTTGGTTCACATAAATGTGCACCCATATTTAGGAAGGTAATATTATTAAAATACGCGCCTAAATCAACTACGCGTTTATTATCTTTGGGGAAAACCGTGAAATTCGCTAAACGGTCCACCCGAATTCTAAGTAATTTTTATAGCATTTATTGAGGGCCCCGCACTTGTATATTTGATTTGGCGAGGCTCGTCTCATTTTTTTTATTAAAAGGTCAATCCTAAAGTGACTATGGAAGTAAGTACTGCAACTAAAGAAGAATTATGTCAACTTGATATAAGTGAACAACTACTGCAAATCCAAACCTGAATAAAGTAAAATCATCCTAAAGTAAAGCCATGGTTTATCATTTTTATTAAACAATATGCAAAAAGTATTATGACTACCAAAAATTAATTATAAAGTTCACCTAAAGTAAAATAACACATGCCATCTAATTAATAATGTCATACGCCATCTAATTAATAATATCATATGAATAATTAATTACCCTAAACTAGTCTAGCACTCCAAGTCACAACAATCCCTATGCTAAGATTCTTCAAGCAGCGTTCAATGCCAGAACGTTCAAAAATGAGAAAAAGCAAGCAAAACTTCAACATCACCATTAGTTATGTATTTTATTCACGACATAAGGAAACCACCAATACTAATTTAAACTATATTAATGAAAATTGGAAAAATTCAGTCAAACAACTTTAAAAAAAACAGAATCAAATAGAACAAATTGAAAGCAGAAATTGACGATTCGAACTAAAACAAAAAGAACCTTAGCAAAACTTGACGCCGGATAGAACCGCAAACGGAAACCCCGCCGGAAATCTCCAACCTCGGAACGAGCAATAAACAAATGGAGCTTCGGACAGTTTTAACAAACGAGCTCCTTAAGAGACTCAAATCTGCGAAATCATGCAGCAAACTGGAAGAAAACAGACACGGCAATAACTGTAGTCTGCGACAGAAACCTTGCCAGAAAAAGGTATTGGTCGCCAGAATTCAAAATCAAACAGATTGGCGTTCAAAACTACACTGTTTGGTTCGAAACTTTCCAGTCAAACTTCAATGAGAGGTGTATATTTCAACAGAAATGTAACGCTAAATGGAACGATGGACTTGAAACTACAAACCCAAATGAATTCTCCACAAGCTTCAAGTGAACTTCCTTGACGGATCAAACTTTCGTAGTCAGTTTTAGGTCAGTTTCTATGGTGAAAGAGCAACAACCAGTTTGTTGTGAGGTGAAGAGGCGGGGACAACGACGAGCTGCTATAGGCGATGAAGGGAAGAAGGCGGGAAGTTCTCGTTTGGTTGTAGCAGGCGATCGTTATTACCTTCTGATCTTAGCTTTTATTCTCTTTTCCAAAATGAAGAAGAAGCATATGCTTTTTGTTTTAGCTTTTTTAGAGAAGACTGTTTATTTTTTGTCGTTTTGTTGTTTTCCGTCCCTCTTCTTTTTGTTGTTCTTTTCTTTCTTTAATTAATTAAAAACCTAAACTAAATTCCTAAATTAATTTAAATTGTAAAATTAAGCTAATTATTTAACTATGTAAAAATGATTATTTTTTGTGATTTTTATTAATAGCACAATTAACTCAATGTAATTAATTCTTAAATGCAAATTAAACCTAAGGTGGCATGACACTTATTTTTATGGTTTTTCTATGATTTTAAAAAAATATTTAAAATGCATGAAATGCAACTAAATAAAAATTAATTAAAATTATTTTGGTCTATTTTTAGGAGTTATTTTCATGTAGGGCTAAAATCACATGCTCTCAGCCACCTAATGATTTAAGTGCATTAGGACACTTTAGAATAGCTTGATTTTTGGGTAACCAAAGATATGGTAAGGGTTTGAAAGTATTCCAAGGGGAAAGTGTTAGGCACCCCTCAGAATCCACTAGTGTGGTTCCCGGTCAAGATATTGTTGTGACTTAAGGTACAAAAAACACATAGACAAGTAGGACTTCAAGTAAGAGGGGATTTTTCACAGAAAGGTTAGAAATATACAAAGTCTGAAAGCATTAAACAAAGTTGATTCAGAAGAAACGTTTTAAAGGATTTAAAAGAAACAAAGAACAAAGGAAAAGGGGTCCTAGGTTTATTGATAATATGGATCACCCCACACAACACACGGTAATCATTCTTACGTGTGGTGTTATCGCGCGGTCATCATATCCATATCTACCCTTTCCCACCCCTTTAAGGTACTAAAGCGCAGAATTGTCTCGTTTACTTATTGCATGATATTACCCGCCCCAATCCTATCAATCCTGGAGGTATTTGGGGCTACTAATCCTAAAGGGAGGAGATGTTGGGCTTATTTATGGTTTCAAAAGGTAAAAAAACACTAAGGCGACAAACAAAACACATATAGCAAGTTTAGGGAAGCATATAAACAAATACAAAGGCTCAGACAGACCTTCTTTAAACCAAGAAAGCATATAGTTTAGCATGTCTTGCACGTACTGTTTAAGGTCTAATTAAACTTAAAGGTTTGAGGTAGACTGCTTTATTACATAGCTCAGATAAGAAGCCCGAATTAGGCATGCCTGCTGGTTGTAACTAATAACACCTGATTCAGTTTATAAGTTTATCCTATGGCTTGCCTAAGTGTGGGACAAAAGCTCCTATAGGCATGATATCTGCTAATTTCATAAAAGAATGAAGTAGATTGAATACATACTGATTAAGAGGGATTACCAAATTATTAAAGAAAAGCAAACTTTAGCAAAAGTTACAGGTTCTGCAAACATTATTACTGGTGTTTGACTCATAAGCGAGTGGAAACATTTCAGACTTGGTTGATAGTTCCTATATGCATGCTTTCTACGTGTTGTTGATTTTAAGCACTTTTATAGATATGGAAAAAATGAAGAAAACCTACAACATGATATCTAGGTGTTGCATTTTATTATGAACGTGTCATCTGATTGCATTTTGGTTATTTAGACCTATGAACATGTTTGCCTAATGAGAAATGGGGTATGCAAGAATCAGAAAGGGGCTATAGGCATATTTTCTACATGCATGTGCATCCTATAGACATGATATCTATATATAAGAATGCAGAAATCCTATAGACATGGCATCTACATGCGAGCATGCTGAAATTAGATATTCTATAGACATGGCATCTATATGTGAACATGTGAAATTATATGGTATCTATATGAGAATGCTGAAATTAGAAATCCTATAGGCAGGTTATCTATAGGAGGATGCTGAAATTAGAAACCCTATAGACAAGTTATCTATATGAGAATGCAGGATCTTATAGACATGGCAGCTATACGAGAATACAGGAATTAGAACTTCCTATAGGAAGGTTATCTATCTATTTTGCATACATGGTTACCCCTCCCTATTCATTAGCCATCCCCAAGAGTTTTATTACAAAGTTATTACAGCCCAGTAGAAAATAAAGTAAAGAAAAAAATACATCAGAGATTAAAAGTACCAAGGAGAGCCTAATTCAGACTTCCTGTTCGAAAATATGAAGTAAACCAACTCCAAAGATTAGATTTCAAAGACTTTCTCCCATTTGGGGTGTGTCAAAGTTCCCTAAGAGTCTCACATGAACTTCGGGCAGTGCGTACACCCCAAATACATTACCAGATTAAGACGTAGTGCAGTGTGGAAATGACAGCCCTTAAGTGTCCAAGTTCAGAGGGAACTTAGGGTCCCAAGGCAAGGCTCACAAGAGGGGGGGCAGAACTTAGGAACTAAGAGAGAGTGTAAGTTCGAGATTATGAAAGGAAAAGGGAAAGGGAAAGGGAAACAGTTCACATTAATACACACAGGGGTATAGGGAATGGGGAGGTAGTAAAGGAAAAGCAAAGACATGATGGTGGGCATACTTAGCAATGAGGAATGATGGCATACCCCCATAAACCCGTTAGAACACATTATTTAGAAGTTAGGATCCTTTAAGGGATCAAGTTCAAACCATAGACAATAATTCACGCATTGCCTTGCTTTAAACTGTAACTCAAAACACATAGGGGGGAGGGGGGTAGGGGCAAGGATTCATAGAAGAAACAAACAGAAAAAGATCAACATGCTAGTTTAAGCTTTTAACTCTGCAGAAATAGTAAAGTAAACAAGGATACAAAAGTTGTAAGTAAACATATTGTGATGATGCTGAAACTTAAATTAGGACATACCAGTTTCAAAGGAAACAAAAGAAGAGAAGCAGTAGGTCTTATAAACAGGCCACAATGTAGACAAGAAAAGAATGTTATTGTGAGAGAGTATGAGTTCAGTAGAGATTGTGAAGTGTAGTATATGATTGTTAATCACGTGTGCTATGTGTTAAAGAGTCGTGTATTTATAGTGTGAAAGTCATAAGGGAATAAGGTAGGAAAATAATTGAAGAACTGATTGTCAATCAATTACACAAGACTCCCTTTAATTAAGGAATTTAGATTCAAACGGGTAAAAACCAATTAAGGAAAGAAATTGAATAAACACTTTGTTCACAGCATGCAATTAACGGCACATACATAAAAAGGTTATTTAAGGACAAGGTTTTGAAGTACACAGTTTGTGCAAATAAGGTAAGAAGATCAATTAACAACCAGTAAATCAAAGGGTCTGAGATTTGTATGAATGAACCAAGTCAAAAGATGGGAAAGGTTTTTTTTTAACTTAAGGGAAATCAGCAAATAATGGAAAGAAATCAATCAGACCATATTCAGATGGAATTATGAACTAATCACAAATTTGAAAGCCACTTTAAAGGGAAGTTCATCATATATAAGAAGCATATGAACATGTTAAGCATGAAAGAAAATTATCATGTCATCAGTAGAAAAATCCAGCGTAGGATAGTTTAGCAAAAGTTAGAATCATATGCAAACACGGATGTCCAAACTTAGTTCAGAGACTCAAAGTTGGTCTGAAAAAGTTAGGGGTGTCGAAATAAAACCCTAGTTCAATCAAATCCCACGATCAAACTTGACAGAATCCCCAAATTCTATGGTTTCCACCTTGAATCGAGTACAGAGATGAGAATGCAAGTAGTCGAAATAGGCTCAGAGATTTTAGAATTGAAACCTCTTGCATGTTCCTTTCAGCAGCAGAAACTCATGAGAAAACATTATGGTAAAGTAACATGCAAACACAATAAGAGTATTCAAAGAAAATAATGGAAAATACTGCTAAGAACAGTAGAGGAAAAAACAAATAAAAACACTTAGGAACATAGTAGAAAAATATAGTAGGCGAAACATAACAGAACATGGTAGAAGAAAATACCAGAACATAGTAGAAAAGCATATGAGAACATAGTATTGAAAACACAGTAGAAGAACATACAAGAACGAGGTATAGAAAACACAGTAGAAGAGCATACGTGGTAGAAGAAAAACATAAGAACACAATAGAGGCAAATACACACAAAACAAAAAGGAAAGAAAGTCAGAGAAACACTTAAACATTTTTGGAAAACCCTAGATCGGAAAATAAAGGTTCTTAAAGTAATTTTTGAAAGAAAAGTTAGGGAAATCATTTGAAAACTTAGGGAAAGCATGGATACACAATGGATCTATAGAAATCGGAGAGAACCTTGAAGGTTTAGGGTTTCAGAAGAACCCTAGAAATGAGAAAGGCTTTGAAAGGTCACCGATCTGAGTCGGAGAGGTCAGAACAAGGCTCAGACAACCATGGTATGCCAGAGCAACGCCGGAGATGACCGGAGAACCTCGAATCGACGCTGGTCTGGGTACAGACCTTCAAGGTCAGGCCTTAAATCTTCATAAATCAGGCATATGGGGGCAATGGGAGGCAAGTATAGGACTTTTACAACCTTAAAAGTCATAGATTCCAGTGGATTTTAGGGCGAAGATGGTAAGAGACGATTTGGGTTTTGAGAATATTTGAGAGAGTTTGAGAGAGTGGAGTGTTTAGAGGCGGCTGATAGATGAGAAGTGTGGAGATTATGGTAGTAGTTTGGATTAAAAAAGGCAAGAACAAATAGGGGCCGCTGATCTCATAGATCAACGACCAGGATGAAAGGGGGTCTGAGTCAGGTAAGATTCAATTGGGTCAGGGGCGGATAATTTTAGGATTTGGGCCGGTCAATTTGGGATTGATATTGGGTTTAATTGGGGGGAATTTGGGTTACAATTGAAATGAAATCTGGCCAGATTTTAAATAGCCATTTTCCCCATTTATTTTATAAAAAATAGCAAAATCATTTCTGGAAACAAATTAAAGGTACTAAATTAATTAATAATGTATAAAGATTAAATTAAAAATACTGGAATTAATTTTGTAATTATAAACAAAAATTAATTCTTAAAATAGGCTAATATTGCAATTATATATAATTTAGCTTTAAAATACAAAATAAATTTGTAAAAAATGGGCAAAATTATCGTAGCTATATTTTTATATAATTATGAGAATAAAATAAATTAATCACCGAAAATAATAATTTGAGGAATAATTATTGGTTTTTGTACTGCTAAAATAGGGCAATAAATTTATTTAAAAATCTTTTAAAAATTAAAAAAAATAATAAGACATTTGGACACACTTATATATGCATACATATGCTATTTTGAAAGGTATTTTGCATATAAAAATATACAGGAAAAAATTGGGCATCAACAGCTGCCCCTCTTTACCCGGAAAATATGAAAGAGTTATCGGGTAAAGATATGATGGCCAATTTGACAGAACGGAATGGTTTGAAGGGGTTGACCGTGCTCTGGTTCCTGAGCTACCTACATATCCCTAGTCTTACAGGAATCAGGCCATATGTAGTCTAGGATCGGTCGGTGGAGTATGCCGATGGAGACCTTTCAAGAACGAACTCAATATTCAGGTTGGGATAAATGGTTAAGGTCAAATAGGGCTGGAGAACTGGAATGGAATGCTCCTACCTAGATGGTTGTTGCTAACCGGTTTACCTGTAAATAAACAATACAAGCGTATATTGTGCATAAATTTAAATATGATGCAAGTTCCGTCGAACTATAAATGTTGTCTTTGGACGGTTAAGATGACGTTCTTAGACCATGATGTCCTAGGCTATGAAGCATATAATAAAGGATTTGCAGGCTATGAAATGATGCTCGCGAGCTATGAGAATGATGCCTCCGAACTATGATGCATCTGAATAATGATATGCAAGAGATTAAAAGGGGTCCTCGGGCCATAGCATGAGGTTCTCGAGCTATGGAAATGGTGCCTCTGAACAATGATATCTTTGGATAGTTTGGCGATCTTTCAGTCCATGAGATATAGTTGGTGGCGATCTTTCAGCTAATGCAAGATGTAAATAAAGGGGCAATCTTTTAGCCGATGCAAGATGTAAATAAAGGGGGCGATCTTTCAACCGATGCAAGATGTAAATAAAGGGGGCGATCTTTCAGCCGATGCAAGACATGAATAAAGGGGCGATTTTTTAGCCATCCAGATTGAGGTAGATCTTAACCTCGGAAGGCAGAATGGTAGCCTTATGCAATGCAGGAATGCAGATGGGGGTAGAGCTTAACCTCGAAAGGCAAAATGGTAGCCTTATGCAATTCAGGAATACATATGGCGACAATGCATCATCTTGGAAGGCAGAATGGTAGCCTTATGCAATGTATAGAATGTAGATGGAGGTAGAGATTAACCTCGAAAGGCAGAATGGTAGCCTTATGCAACGCAGATAATGTAGATGGATGTAGAGCTTAACCTCGGAAGGCAGAATGGTGGCCTTATGCAATGCAGAGAATGCAGATGGAGACAGAGCTTAGTATCGAAAGGCAGAATTGTAGCCTTATGCAAGAGATAAAAGGTGAATAGTAATAAAATTGTCTTGGCTAATAGTTGATAGCTTATTGTGATACTGTGGCTGCTGGGGATATTGTGTGCGGACAACAACTGTGAATATGTGTGATGGTTCTGAGAGTTGTATCCCTGAACAGTATGAGTGTATAATATATTCTATGATTATGCGACTTAGGTGCCTGCATCCAAAGAATAATCATGAGTTTTGTAAAAAGGGAAAGGTTAGTTCGTGTCCCCGCTGACTTTGCTTGACTGATTGGCTCTGTTTTGGTGATACTGTGCGTATCATTGGGGGTAGCGTTGCTAAATAAAGCAATTTTTGGTAACAAACATCCATGAGTTTGTAAAAAATATGACATGAGTACATATTTAAAAAATAGTTTTGAGATGAACACAATGACTGTGACATGGTTCAGGACATTGCAACCTCTGTCGCTTTGGAATTTTGAGGGTCCTCCTCAAAATTCTGCACTAGTTTCCTATTGCATGGGGGGGGGGGGGGGG
>MU723685.1:22000-66511 GCA_026770625.1 Nicotiana glauca
GGGGGGGATAAAATTTTTATTGAATTGTGATCGAACCCATAAGGCTGCATGCGTATCCCCTCTTAAACGGGAATTAGGTCAGACGTAGTTCAAATTACATCATATAGGAAAACATAAGATTATACATAGTAACGCTTGATTGCATCTGAATTGATTGGTTTTGGCCAAACTTCTCTGTCCATTTCTGCAAGTATAAGGGCTCATCCTGTCAGAACCCGATGAACCATATATGGAACCTGCCAATTGGGAGAGAATTTCCCTTTGGCTTCATCTTGATACGAAAATTTTTTCTTTAAAACCAGCTGCCCCGGTGTGAACCGTCTTGGTTTGACTCTCTTGTTGAAGGCTCTGGACATTCTGTTCTGATGAAGCTGATCGTGGCAAATTGCATTCATTCTTTTACCATCTATAAGAGCTAATTGCTCATAGCGACTTTTCACCCATTCTGCATCGTCGGGCTTAGCTTTTTGTGTGATCCTCAAGGAAAAAATTTCTACTTCGGCAGGAATAACTGCCTCTGTACCATAAACCACCATATAGGAAGTTGCCCAATTCATGTACGGATTGTGGTGCGGTACCCCAATAGAGCGAATGATATTTTTTCGTGCCATTGCTTATGCTTCTCTATCATTTTCCACAATATCTTCTTGATATTTTTGTTGGCGGCTTCTACGGCTCCATTTATCTGAGGTCTGTAGGCTGTAGAATTCTTGTGTTTGATCTTGAAGGTTTCACACATAGATTTCATTAAGTCACTATTGAGGCTGGAGCCATTATCAGTAATGATTGACTCCGGGATCCTGAACTGTCAAACAATACGGTCACGGACAAAATCTACCATGACTTTCTTAGTCACTGCTTTGTAAGATGCTGCTTCGGCCCATTTGGTAAAATAGTTAATTTCCACTAGGATGAATCTATGCCTATTGGAAGTGCCAGGTTCGATTGGTCCAATAACGTCCATTCCCTAAGCGGCGAACGACCATGGTGAGCTTGTTGCATTAAGCTCATTTGGAGGTACCTTCATCATGTCTGCATGTATCTGACAACGATGGCACTTTCGGACATACTGGATGTAGTCCATTTCCATGGTCATCCAAAATTAACCAGCACGGAGTATCTTTTTGGCTAAGACAAAGCCATTCATATGTAGACCACAGGTCCCGCGCAAGAATTTCCTCTAGCATTTTAGATGCTTCCTTCGCGTCGACACAACTTAGTAATCCAAAATCCGGAGTCCTCCTATACAGGATTCCTCCGCTGTAAAAAAATTGTTGGACAACCTTCGAAGTGTATGCTTTTGAGTAGTGTTTTCAAGTTCTAGGTATTCTCTTTTTGCCATATATTCCTTGATGTCGTGAAATCAAGATTTTCCATCTATTTCTTCTTTGACATGAGCACAGTAAGCTGGATGATCATGGATCTTTACCGGAATAGGATCAATGAAGTTCATATCTGGATATTATATCATGGACGATAGGGTAGCCAATGCATCTGCGAACTCATTCTGGAATCTAGGAACATGCCGAAACTCTATCTTTGTGAACCTCTTTCTCAGCTCCTGCACATGGTGCAGATAAGGGAGTATCTTGGAGTTCTTGGTCGCCCATTCTCCCCGTACCTGATATATGAGTAGTTCTGAGTCCGCAATTACTAGCAACTCTTGGATGTTCATGTCAATGGACATCTTGAGCCCTAAGATGCAGGCTTCATACTCGTCCATGTTGTTAGTGCACGGGAACCTTAGTTTGGCAGACACTGGATAATGCTGACCGGTTTCCGACACTAAGACTACTCCTATACCGACTCTTTTGAAATTTGCTACTCCGTCGAAATAAATTTTCCACCCATCATAGGATTCTGCAATATCTTCTCCTATGAATGATACCTCTTCGTCAGGAAAATATGTTTTCAGGGGTTCGTATTCTCCATCTACGGGGTTTTTGTCCAGGTGATCTGCTAGTGCCTGTCCATTGATTGCTTTCTGATTCGCGTAGACAATACCAAATTCAATAAACAGGATTTGCCACTTGGCGAGCTTGCCAATGGGCATGGGCTTCTGAAAGATGTATTTCAAAGGATCCATCCTTGATATGAGATATATATTATAGGCATAGAAGTAGTGCTTCGGCTTCTGGACCACCCAAGTTAGAGATAACAAGTGCGTTCTAATAGAGAATACCAGGCCTCGTACGGGGTGAACTTCTTACTGAGATAATAAATGGCTTGTTCCTTCTTACATGTTTCATCATGCTGCCCTAGGACGCAACCAAAGGCACTATCTAACACATCGATATAGAGTAGCAAAGGTCTACCTGGCTCAGGCGGAACTAAGACTGGTGGTATTGATAAGTATTCCTCGATTCTATCGAAAGCTTTCAATCATTCATCGGTCTATTTGGTGGCGGAATCCTTTTTCAACATCTTGAAGAACGGCTCACAGATAACTGTAGATTGTGCTATGAACCAGGTGATGTAGTTAAGTCTCTCCAAGAAACTCATTACGTCCTTCTTGTTCTTTGGTGGTGGCAATTCTTGAATGGCTTTGATCTTTGATGGATCCAATTCTATTCCCCAGGGACTCACAACAAACGCAAGCAATTTTCCAGCTGGACACCCAAATGCACATTTCGCGGGATTCAGTTTCAGGTTGTATCTTCTTAGTCTGTTGAAAAACTTCCTTAAATCTTTCATGTGATCAATGGATTTCTTAGACTTGATGATGACCTAATCTACATATACTTCAATCTACTTGTGTATCATATCATAGAAAATGATAGTCATGGCCCTCATGTAAGTGGCCCCTGCACTCTTTAACCCAAACGACATCATCTTGTCGCAGTACATTCCCCACGGCGTAATGAAAGTTATTTTCTCAGCATCTTCTTCATCCATCCAGATCTGATAATACCCCGCAAAACAATCTATGAATGATTGCATATCGTGCTTGGTGCAATTGTCAATCAGGATGTGTATGTTTGGCAAGCGAAAGTCGTCCTTTGGACTGGCCCGGTTGAGATCCCAGTGTCGACACAGACTCTAACCTTCCCGTCCTTCTTCGGTACTGACACAATGTTGGCTAACCATGTTGGATACTCTACTACCCTAAGAACCTTAGCTTTGACCTGCTTAGTAACTTCTTCCATGATTTTCAAACTCATATCTGGCTTGAATTTTCTGAGCTTCTCTTTTATTGGCAGAGAGGTTGGATAGGTTGGCAATTTGTAAGCCACAATAGATGTACTCAGGCCAGTCATGTCATCATAACACCAGGCGAATATTTCCTCATATTCTCTTAGAAACTCTATGTATTCTTCCTTTTCTGATGGTGACAAATAAACACTGATTCGTGTTTCTTTGACGTTTTCTACATCCCCCAGGTTAACAATCTCACTCTCGTCCATGTTGGACTTAGGTCTGTTCTCAAAATTCTCAACTTCTTTAATAATGTCCTCTGGATATCATCTTCCTATGAATCTATATCCGTTTGTTGCGCTATCTCATTATATGTCATAGTCAAGTAAATTAATGAGGGAAAATAATAAGAGTAATATTTATAAGAAAACTGAAATGCTTTGATAAATTCCATAACTATTTTTGAACATTGGAGCTCTTTCTTGCAACAATAAAAATGCAAAAGGAAAGTCAACTAGTAAAAAATAAAATAGTGCATGATGCTTGTTCAGCCTTGCTACCTCGAGGCTTGTCGGGATCTGATAGTTTTGATAGTCCAGTTATTGAGGCATGCTCCTCTGCCCAGGACCTGTATGGAAGGGCCTTCCTCTCCCTCCACCTGGAAAATGACACAACAATCCATGTCATCATCTTCCAAGAACAAATTCCTCACTGCTGCCAGTGCTTCCTCTTCTTATGACCCATAGATCACTTCAGCCGATTAGAAAGTCTATTCCAATCGGGGTATTGGCTGCTCCAAAGGATAGTAAGGACCGCGCCATAGTGGCGACCAGTGGTTGAATTCCTCCCAAGTATACTCATATCCCAATCCGAAGATGGTGCCATATTTTTTGAGCTTGATAGGCTTAGCGATTCCTTGGAGGTTCTTGCCAAGTCCCTTACCGGGTTCATACCCGCTCCAATTCAATATGCTTTCAATTTTGTTGACTCGCTCGATGTGGTGGTAAGTTTCCCTGCCAATCCTTCTTCTTCTTCCAATTGCTGGAATGGTCTGGCGACTGTATATGGGATTGCTATCGTCGCCGTGGATGATCACCTCTTGATGATTCCACTCAAAATTCACTACCTGATGTAGTGTTGATGCCATGACCTCAGCAGCATGAATCCATGGTCGTCCCAACAACAAATTATAAGATGTTGGCACGTCTATCACTTGAAAATCAAAATCAAACCAAGTAGGCCCCATTTGCAAACACAAGCTAATTTCCCCAATTGTAGACCTTTGGGATCCGTCGAAAGATTTAACATTGATAGCCCCATACTTGATCTCATGTAGCCCCTTTCTTAATGTCATGAGTGTCACCAACGGGCAAATGTTGAGGCTGGATCCTTTGTCAATCAGGATTCGGGTGATAAATTAATCTTCGCATTGCACGATGATGTGCAATACCTTGTTGTGACTCAACCCTTCTGGTGGCAGCTCATCTTCACGGAAAGTAATCTTGTGACTTTCCTATACCTGGCCCACCATATTCGCCATCTCTCCGCCGATGATGTTACTTGGTACATATGCCTCGCTCAGCACTCTTAGCAAGGCATTCTTGTGTGCATCGAAACTTTGTAACAAGGCAAGGATAGAAATCTGTACCGGTGTTTTGTTCAGTTGATCAATGACTGAGTATTATTTGGCTTGTATCTTTCTCCAGAGGTCGTCGGGCTCAGTTTCAGTGATGGTTGGCCGACTAGAGTCCTTTTTTCTTGACTCAGCCAAATGCTCTAGGGTATAAACCCTACCAATTCTTGTCATACCCTGAGCCGCAACGGCTTCCTCGAACTTGACCTTCCCCTTTTTTCTAGCATCGGCTGTGTAGTCCCAAGGTATGGCTTTTGTGTGAAATGGTGTTACTGCCGACATTGCCACTGGGATTGGCGCGACTATCTCTACTCCAAATGGAGCAGGCCCCTTAGGTGGTAAGACTGCAACTTCAAAGGGTGTAGGTGTGATGGCTGGTGACATAAGCTCAACCTCAATCAGTGCTGATGTCTTTACAGTGGATGGACTTTAACTTGAGTGACATGGACATTTTTACCTCGGCATCTTCAGAAGGCTGAATCTGGACTACAATCGGATTAAGGGTGACTACTGGCTTCTTTGGATCGTTGCCTTCTATGAGTAAATCGATTGATCCCTTGGGTCTCAGTCATCCTCTATCTCAATCATATGAATACCTCTGCCTTTGTGGTCTGGCATAGGGTTATTGCGGATATTCAGAGCAGGTTCATTTTCTATGATAATCTTGTTGTCAATCAAGGTCTGTATCTTATCCTTCAGAGAGTGGCATTCATCAATGGTATGTCCTTTCATGTCGGAATGGTATGCATACGATTTATTTGGATTGACCCACTGAGAAGGGTTTTTAGGGGGTTATAGAAGGGATAGGGGTGACATAACCAGCAACTTTGAGCCTTTCTTATAGCTGGTCAATTGGTTCAGCAATGGCGATATATTATTTCGGATGTCTGCGATCAAAATTTGATCGAGGTCTAGGGAAATTTTGATGTGGGGGAGGTGATTGATAGTGGGATGCTTGGGTGTTTTATGCTTGGTAAACATGTGCTGGTTGGGGGTATTTGGGTGAAATGGGCTTATATGCGGGAGGTGGAGGTGACTGATAAGTGGGTAGCGGAGTATGATAAGAGGGTGAGGGTGCTTGGTAATTTGGGGTGGGCTGATGTGTAATTGGAGGTATTGGGTATGTTTGGTACTTGATAGGGGATTTGGTTCTCTGTGCAACCATTACACCACCTACGTCCCTTTTCTTGGACGTACCACCAGACTGTAAAGCCTTATTGGTAGCTTGCAAGGCTTTAAAATTCGTAACCATACCACTTTTGATGCCCTCTTCGATCCTTTCTCCTAGCTTGATGATGTCAGAAAACTTGTGATTCTCGATCAGCATCAGCCTATCATAATACCGTGGGTCTTGGGCTCGAACGAAGAATTTGTTCATTTGTTCTTCTTCCAAAGCAGGCCTAACCTTAGCAGCTTCTGACCTCCATCGAGTAGCATACTCACAGAAGGTCTCTGTGGGTTTCTTCTTCAAGTTTTGACTATAGAATACATCTGGTGCATTCTCCGTGTTGAACCTGAATGTGTCCATAAAATCGGACACTATGCTTACCCAGTTTGACCACTTCTTCGGATCCTGGCTAATGTACCGAGATAAGGAGTCTCCCTTCTAGCTCCTCATGAAAAGCTTCATGCATATTTTCTCATCTCTTCCCACTCCGGCCAGCTTGTCACAGTATGTTCTCAAGTGGACCCTGGGATCCCCTGTACCATCAAACATTTCAAACTTGGGAGGTTTGTACCCCTTGGGCAGTTCGACATCGGGCTGTATGCATAGATCTTCATAGTTTAGCCCCTCAATTCCCTTAGTACCTTCAACGCCTTGAATTCTACTAGTTAACTTTTTGAGCTCTTAGGCCAGATTTTTGATGAGCAGGTCCTTATCATTGGACTCGGGTGTGCTTGAGGTGGGCTGAGTAGGGTACACTCTCCACGTAGATGGGGGTATTGTGTTGGGTGTGGCAGTGGTCATTTGTGGAGTTTTGGTGTTCTAGGATGATCAGTTGGGTGTTATATCATGTATTATAGTGATGGTGAAGAGCTGGATGGTTTTGTTGCTTTGGGATGTTTTGGGGAGGTACAGGGTTCTGAGTATTTGGGAAAGTAACCTCTGGAGTGGTGAGGGAAAATGACAGACTTGTCAAATTCTAGACTTGATAAGTTCTTCTTGAAACTCAACAGCTTTTGTTCCAACTGGTGTGCAGTTTCCTTGTGGACCAAAGTGCCATGAGTGACCTCTATTTGTTCAGCTGAGTTGTTTGAATCTTCTATTTTTCCTTTGTTTTTGTGTCTAACAGGATTGGGAGGAGGAGGAGGAGTAGGTGGAGGGCCCCTAGATCTCGTAAAATATTATAATGTTGTCAGAGATCACGAACTAACCTTTGGGGAGGGGAATAAACAAAAACTAAAAACAAACGGTAACAAGTTAGTGAGGATTATTAGAAAAATGTTGCAATATTTAAAACACATAGTACTGAAATTTAAAGCGTATCCTAATTTTGGGGACCTCGTTAGCGACAAATTGATTTGGAGAACTTAGAAGGTTAAATGCCTCATTTTATTGATAAAAGGTAGATAAATCCCAAAACGACACTAAATAACAAGAAAAATAAAAATCACTAATGGCCACTGGCCTTATTACATTCTATAAAACGGAAAATGGAAATTCCTATCTATTTGGTCCCAGAAGGACCTTCCCCAGACTTGGCATCATTTGCTCCATCGAACAACTTTTATAGCTCACGCAATCCCAATATCAAGTAGGCTCTGGCCAGATGTTCGCCTTCAATTCCTGCGGCAGTCCGAAAATCTTCGACCCTCTTCAGAAACTTCTTTTCCAACTCTACTATACCTCTCTCCATATAGACCAATCGCTTGTTGGCGCTGACAGCCATATCCTTCCACTCTTCAATTAGTTTTTGATTGGCTTCCTGTATCTCCTGGTGCTCGCTTTCACATTCTCGGATTCTTTTTCCCAGATGGTTGTACTTGACCTATGCTTCAACCTTTTCATTGATGACCCTGCGACCTCAAACAAACCCGGGTTGACCCATACCATCATGATTGTCCTCCAACCAACCTGAATAATAGGGAGCACAACCTTCATGGTATCCATCTGGT
Organism: Nicotiana glauca; assembly: GCA_026770625.1. Lineage (NCBI taxonomy): Eukaryota > Viridiplantae > Streptophyta > Magnoliopsida > Solanales > Solanaceae > Nicotiana > Nicotiana glauca. Next base: position 29,886 of record MU723685.1, read on the forward strand.
TTAATAGTGTCCCTTCCCATGACAATCTTGCAATGCCACATATGCTGAGCCTGGCACCTATAAGGGCTATCGTCATTATGGAAGTTAGCCCGGAAGTGACTCATCTTGTCGACCCTTGGTATAACCTGCTTCCTACCCGCTTGTCTCATAACCCAAAGATGTACGTATGGGTACGTTCCCCTTAAGCCGATTAATATTAGCAAAGGCGTGTCCCTGGATCGGATGATGAACTCCTCGATTGGGAACCACTTGAACATCGATTGTACTTGGTCCTCAGTCAGATTTTCGAAGAGTTCGACCTATTCTTTAGAATTCTCCAATTAGGCGAACATGTTGGGAATGTAATTTATTTGCTTTGGTTGATAAAAAGCGGTATGATCGTCCCAGTCCCTTCGATGGATTTCTTATCGGTATTTACCCTTTAAAGATGTTCGACGAGCCAGAGTTGAAGAATCAGATTACAACCCTCGAAGTGCTTGGCCCCCTATTGACACATTTCTAGGGCTCGGTATATTTTTGCGATGATCATTGGTACGAGGCTGAATGGTTGTCCGTCAATTCCTTCCATTAGAGTTTTAGTGACCATAGCTAGCCTGATATGGATCCTTGCTTTCTTCATTGGAAATACTATCATCCCCAAGAAATAGAACATGAAGACAAATACCCTTCGGTGAATATGCCCCAATGATGTAAGGCCGAACTCATCAGGATAGGTACGCTAAGACTTGCTGTGACCGTACCTCTCGTACAAGTAGTCAAAGGGAATGTACGACTCTTTCAAACATGCTAAGTCTGGATTCTTCTTTAGACCCATCATTTTGAGAAAACCTCTACCTTTACGATTTTTCGACATTAATAAACCCGGAGTTTCCTACAGTATGCCAGCCAATCCTCCTATTTCCTCGAGCAAGGGTGTCATCTCAATGTCTCCGAAACGGAACACAGACCTATCACAATCCAGAATAGAGTAATAGCTTCTATGATTTTGTTGTTGGGTTGAATTTCCAAGAGAGAGGGTAAGTTCCCCAAATATTTCCGGATGAGTGCCTGATCACTGGAGTGAAAATCCTTCCATCAACTTAGCAGTTTAGGGTGGATATTGGTGACCATGCCAAATCTGGGGACTTCATGCCTCATGTTTCTACAAGACCACCAGACTTGACTACTAAATATCAATAATTGGCATAGAAGCATTTAGTTCTCCAAATAAATGTAAAAAATGTGGTAGTGTCCCTTTGGGTTTTGGGAAAACCCAGTGGACTTTGGACAAGGCTATCTTAAAGAGTCATTATGCGGAAGCATAACTGACTCAGCTAGGTTTGACCATGATGCATGCATAATTAAACAGAGTAAGGTTTCTATGGAGTATTAGACTGGTACCCTTGAGCGGACAACTCAAGAGGAAAAGGCACGGAACCGTCAACTGCACCATTGATCGACTGGTTTACCGTAAATATGCCTTTGCCGGATTTAGGGGGTGATAATATCGGAGGAGCGCAACCACTCATTATAAGCATTGCTATGGTATTTTGTTTGGCACGAGTGGAATATGATGTTGAAAACATTGTTATGCAATAATTAAAACAAGTTGTCATGTATTTGCACGTTCATTAAACATAATAATTACAATAATTTAAAACGGTAATACAGGAATGCAGGAAAGGAATAAAGAAAAGAAACAAAAGACAAGTCAGTTTCGTAATAGAAGAGGGAATTAAATGCTTAAAGAGATAACAAGTAAAGGCATATAAGAAATGCAAAGTCATAGTAATAGCTTTAAATGGTAAAAGCCTAAAAGAAATCCCCAGCAGAGTCGCAATGCGGTCGCGCCCCCTTTTTCTCACGAAATCAGGTTTATGATATTTGGGGGGACAACTTATTCCCTTTTAGGAATTAGGTTTAATGGAATTGAAGAGTTGCCACCTAATTATTTAAGTGCATTAGGACACTTTAGAAAATCTTGATTTTTGGATAAACAGAGATAAGGCAAGGTCTTGAAATTATTCCAAGGGGAAGGTGTTAGGCACCCCTCAGAATCCACTAATGTAGTTCCCAGCCAAGCTATTGTTGTGACTTAAGGTACAAATAACACATAGACAAGTAGGACTTCAAATAAGAGGGGATTTTTCACATAAAGGTTAGAAATAATCAAAGTATGAAAGCATTAAAGAGAGTTCATTTAGAAGAAACATTTTAAAAGATTTAAAAGAAACAAAGAACAAAGGGAAGGGGGTCCTAGGTTTATTGATAATATGGATCACCCCACACAACACTTGGTAATCATTCTTACGTGTGGTGTTATTGCGTGATCATCATATTCCCTTTCCTACCCCTTTAAGGTACTAAAGCGCGGAATTGTCTCGTTTACTTATTGCATGCTATTACCTGCCGTAATCCTATCAATCCCAGAGGTATTTGGGACTACTAATCCTAAAGGGAGGAGATGTTGGGCTTATTTATGGTTTCAAAAGGTAAAAAAATACTAAGGCGACAAACAAAACACATATAGCAAGTTTTGGGAAGGATATAAACAAATACAAAGGCTCAGATAGACCTCCTTCAAACCAAGAAAGCATATAGTTTAGCAAGTCTTGCACGTACTGTTTAAGGTCTAATTAAACTTAAAGGTTTGAGGCAGACTGATTTATCACATATTTCAGATAAGAAGCCCGAGTCAGGCTTGCCTGCTGGTTGTAACTAATAACACCTGATTCAGTTTATAAGTTTATCCTATGGCTTGCCTAAGTGTGGGACAAAAGCTCTTATAGGCATGATATCTACTGATTTCAGAAAAAAAATGAAGTAGATTGAATACATACTGATTAAGAGGGGTTACCAGGTTATTAAAGAAAAGCAAACTTTAGCAACAGTTACAGGTTCTGCAAACATTATTACTGGTTTTAGACTCATAAGCGAGTGGAAACGTTTAAGACTTGGTTAATAGTTCCTATAGGCATGCTTTCTACGCGTTGTTGATTTTAAGCACTTTTATAGATATGAAAAAAATACAGAAAACCTACAACATGATATCTAGGTGCTGCATTTTATTACGAACGTGTTATCTGATTGCATTTTGGTTATTTAGACCTATGATAGATTAGTTTATATGTTGGGTTTTAAATGCGGAGTATGATTTCCATGTTGGGTAATTGAGTAGGGACAATTAGAATTCAAAGATAGAATAAAAATGGAAGAAAATTGAAACCCTAATTTATTTCCTATATGTTGGCTCAGTGCGGCCCGTGGTCGCCTTAGCATGGTCCATGATGCCTCTAACGTGGCTGCACTCCTGATTGTGCGGTGCGCGGTGGCCTTTGTTTTGAAACCTGACTTGCTTCCAGTGCGGCCGCGTACCTCATTGTGCGGTCTGCGCTGGCCCAACACGGACGCACTCCCATTTCACGCGAACCGCGTTGGGAGATTCAGAGAGGTGTTAATTCTGGGCGTTGTTCAATGCGGCCCGCGGTCGCTTTCGCACGTCTCGCGGCACCTCCAACGCAGCCGCACTCCTATTAGTGCTGTCCGCGGTGCCCTGTTCTGTAATGGTTTCTGCAATCTTTTCATCTGTTGTTCTGCAATTGTTTTCACTAACTGATACACTTCCTGTTCTTAAACTAACAATGTTAGACATGTTTTATTGTAGATCATGGTTAAAAAAAAGGCGGTAAACAAACACAACAACTCGGGAGAGGTGGTTCCTCCCGAGGGGGTAAAGGCAAGAGAATCGCAAAACTCACTCCCCAGGCTCGGGAGAACATTAAAAAGACTCAAAAACTGATATGGGCTGTTGACAAGGCTGCCTCTCATTCTTGGGGGAGTGAGTGCCCACCAAAAGCATCTCCTTAGAATCAGTCCCAACTCACATAACCGACCCACTCCACCTAACTGATACTCCTCCACCTTCACCCATAATCAAAAGACCTATCAATATAGTCTCAGATTCATCTAACAGGTCCGCAACCGGTAGTGGGAAATACTCCACCTCCCCTACAACTTCATTATTTGGGGAGAGTAAAGGCAAAGATGAGGGAGGTGAGCCTCCGATTGGGGGTATTGAAAGAACTAGAAAACCCTAAAGTTTGGGAAGATCGATTCGTCATTCAAGTGGCATTTCACAAGTTTAGGGAGTGGTGGCCGGTGAGGAAGTTGATACCGGAGAGAAGTTTTATTGACACTGACCTTTTACCCCACAACCCAAATGTACAGAGGGAGTTCCGAACTAGACAAGGCTGGGAATATTTCAAGGAAATGTGCATCAATGCTAATGAGCACATGGTTAGAGAATTCTACTGTAATGTGGCTCACATTGTCAAGGATACGAAGGTGGCTAAAGTGAGAGACAAAAAGTTGGTATTTGATGGGAAATCCTTAAATGACTACTTGGGGTTCAAGGATGAGGATGAGTCGCTTTATCTGGCTAAGTTAGCGATGGGTGAGGAAGTTCAACCTTGGTTGGCCCAGTTCTTGGCAATCCCAGGTACTGTCCCAACATGGTTGCAATCAGGAAATAAAATATACAGGAACACCTTCAACTTTGAGGCTCGATAGTAGTTGACATTTGTATACAGTCGCCTTGACCCTTCTACCCACGATCATACTATTCCACTTAACCGGGCCATTCTTGTTGCATCTATTATGGCTAGGTACCCTATCAATGTGGGTAATGTGATGTCTAGGGTGATTTCTGCTGTGGGAAAGGAGAGGGACTGGAACTACCTTTTTCCCAACACCCTTTCTATGTATTTTAGGGATCTGGAGGTCGAGAAGAAAAGATATGATGTCAAGACCAAGCCTGTGGCTCCTCACTCTTTGTACATCATGCAGGTCCTGGACAACCCAAAGTCAAATAAATACCAGCCACCTACCTATGCCCCAACTGGCCAGTCTAAGGAGCCAGTTGTGGTAGAGCCTTCTACCGAGCCTTCCACCACACCTGCTACCACTACCATTGAGACCTTGCCCTTAGGTCCTTCTTCTACTGAGCCTATTACTTCAGGTGGTCCGAGAGTTCTTTCTTTTCGGGCTTACCCTTTCACGGCCCATCAGTTGAGCCAGACTCTTGCCAGTTTGAACAACTGTATGTCAGCTGCGACATCCAAGTTGTCAACTTTATCTGCGCCAGTTGAGGCCTAGTCAGCACCACCCTCAGTTCAGATTCCTCAGTCTATTGAGGATACATTGAAAAAGTTCCTAGACAACCAAGAAAAGATTATAAAGACTCACGAAGCCTTGACTAAGCTGTGGATTCACATGCCAAGGCTTTGAAGGAGTTTGCCAGAGAGCACAAGAAAATGAGGAAGTCAAGGGCTTCCAAAGAATCGGTGAAAACACTGCGGATGGATGTGGACAAGCTATTGGCAGACTAGATTCCTTTAGACTTGTTATTCGGGGATCTAGCCCCTACAGTAGCAGTACTAGTGCCACAGCCATAACAGGAGCAAGCACCCAGGCTCTTGAAGAAGAAGAGCAAACTCCCCAACACAATTGATGTGGTGATTGAGATAGCAGAGATTCAGGAGGGTCCCTCCAGTGTTGCACCCGACATTTAGCCGGTCCATAATCAGGCCCCAGTCCCAACAGTTGAGCAGCAGGAGGCCAGGAACTAGTCTGAGGTTCCCGCCCATCTAGAGGACCAGAGGACCATTGAGGATCCCATGCAGATGGACCAGGCCTAGGGAGCTCTTCTATACATTTCATTGACTTTTTATGCTTATTTGTGTAGTTGGCATTGGGGACAATGCCAGCTCTTATTCGTGGGGGTGCACCCTACTTTTTGATTATCTGGATGACTATACATATTAGATTCTCATTTTATGTTCTGTTGATTTGATTTTCTAGTTGGTCTATATATAACTTTATATTTTAGCTACTTCTCTCGTACTTTTTATACTCTTTTATTCTGTATATAAAGTTACATTCGGTATATATTCATCCCTCATTGTATATTCTACTTCCCTATTGTACATATTTATTCTGTTTTTCTATTTTTGCAAAAAAAATTTTTAGCTTCGTAGATAGGCTCGTAGCCTTTGTTTTGTTTTTGGCATTTTCAATAAGCCGTTGGTTTTCTTAATGTTCTTTCCAAGGGTGGAGTATAGTCCGAACCGGGTGGCTCTTCCCAAGGATAAATGGCGTGGCAACCTTCTTAAGGGTTTGAGTTCGTTTTTGATTTTTCTTTTGTTTTTGATATTTCATAGTTAAGGGTACCTCAAGCAAATATTCACTTAGCACATTTGCCTTTGATCCCATGATCAAAGACATAATGTTGTGTTTAGGATGGTGAAAGACGTGGCCTTGAGACTCTTGTGTTGACAAAACAATCATCATGTGGTCTTTTTGGACCATTGTGTGCTTGAATCGTAACTAAGGTCGTTGTGGGCCCTTGACTCGATGTCTTTAGCAATCCCTTAGCATGTGCGGTAAGGAATCGAATTGTGAGTCCAAGTCCCGATCCAATGGTCTAGAACTTGCCCTGAATGTTTGTTGAGGCGAAATCCTAGGTAAAATTTTAATTCAGAAGTGATTATAGGCTCTCCTTGATCCAAATGTTAAGTTGAACAATCCATGGCCTACCAATGAAATGATCCCTAGTTAACCCTTTTGAGACTTGAACCTTTTTTCTTTCAAGAACCAATGTTACAAGCCTATACCCATTTTAAAAGATACCCTCTCTTGGCACCCAAATCTTCCCTTGAGTAATGGAAAATGTCTAAGTTTGGGGAGGAAGACAACAAAGGAAACAAAGTGGTAAAAGGAAACAAAAGCAAAAAGAAAAGGGAGGCAATGAAAAAGAAGAAAAGAAAAAGACAAAAGGAAAGACCAATGTGAACAAGAATAAAAAGGGGATTCAAGGAAAACAAAAGTGAAAAAAGGTGTGGAAGAAGTAGAAAAAGGAGAAATATTGTGAATGGCATAGGAAAGAGTGACAATGTGTCCCTCTAACCCCTTGAAAAGAGGTGAAATACTCAAATGAGTCAAGAAAGTGTGCCAAAATGAATCAAAGGAAGTGCTCAAGGGAAGATTGAACCCATTTGAACAAAAACATGTCCTACCCTTACCCAAAAGCCTTCATAATGACTCCACAAAAGCCCTATATGATCTTGAGTTTAAGGAAGCCTACATTAGTGGATACTCACATAAGGGGCAAGCATATGGTACCTAGAGCCGGACTTGTGACCTTCTTTTTGAGAGAGAGATGAGTGAAAGTCCATCAACCTCGGTTTGTGTGTCAATACTCTAAAAGGTGAGGTTCGCTTAGGGAGAGTTGAGGATGTGTGAGTTTGGGTTCCACAATGACCAAAGTAATTGAGAAAAGTTCTTTGATGAAATGTGTCAACTCTTGATGCTCTTGTGTCACACTTGATCCATAGTTTTCAAAGTTTAAATGTGTTAATGATGCATTCGTATTGAGGGCAATTGTTAGTCCCAATTGATGCTTGTTGAGGTTACTTTAGGATAGCTGGAATTACTTGGATGTTCCTTTAAAAGGTAGGTCTTATTTTGTTTGCTTGAGGACAATCAAAGGATAAGTAGGATTTTAACGTGTTTTATGCCCCTACTTGCCTATGCTTTAAGCACAAATTGCTGTAAAATAGTCCCAGAATGCTCATATGTTGTGCTTGATTGCAGGTTTGAGCGACAAAGTGACGAAATCTCAAAGACCGGCTCAAAACAAAGTGAAACCTCCTCAAGTATCAAAGGCCAAGTGAAGTGATAGAAAACAGATCCTAGTACGGACCGCACAAAAGTGCACGCGGCCGTACTAGGAGATTCAGAGATGATGCATATTCAGAGCATTCATCACGCAGCCGCGGTCAAATCTATACGGTTCGCGTTCAGCTTACGCAGCCACAGTACTTGTTCATGCGGCTTGCGTCAGGAGATTCAGAGAGTTGGTGAATTGGTCAAGATGTAGTCTGTAAGGCCGCGGTCATAATCACGCAGTCCGCGCCAATCAGTTCAAAGGGATGGAAACTTGAAGTCAAAGAGCCAGTGCGGCCACGGTCGTGTTTGCACAGTACGCGCTGACCATCAGGGGTATATTTGTTTTTCTAAAACTGCTGAGCTCGTGAGAATGCCTAGTTTAGCCATTGTTGGCACTTTTGCTCTTTATTATTATAGATTCTACTTAGTAATTAATTAATATGTTTAGTTCATCATCTATTTCATATGTTTGTTCTTTAATTATGTCTAGCTAAGCCCATTAGCTAGGGCTGTGGCTCAACCCTAGTGTGGGTAGTTGATGGGTGTTGCCATCTAGGGTGAGATTGAGATTGGGTGTTTGTTATTTGGGTTAATTTTTTGTTTTAATTTCGAATTTGTGGTTGCAAACACCGATTCAAGCTTAGTGGGCCTAACTCTTCTTGAGAAAGAGAGTCCATGACCCTAAAATTGACCCAACAAGGAATTAGGATGGACCCATGAGAAATGGTAGTCGCAATTAACGGGTTAAACCTCGAGAGTGTAATTACCCTACTTGAACCCTAGTTGCTTGGTCTAATTGGCCTACCCAATTGGTCTCGAGAGAGACAATTGGGAGAAATGTTCTCTCTACCGAGAGGTGTGAGAATGGGTACAAATGTGCAACGGTTATAGCATAAGCCCCAAATATATCAATCTCCCCTTAGTAACTTCTACCTGTTGACTAGCCACCTAGGAAGTGTCGCGACCCTAGTGCCTTTCTCTATATTAAATATAACTTAGTAATATTCTTGTAGCTTAATTTAGCCTTAATCATTAGTTTATAACAATAGTTATAAACACAAAAACCCCAAAAATGTTAGAAATACAATTAGAAGCACATATGCAACTCTAGGCTAAACAGACAATGCAACTCCACTCCAAGCTCCTTATGGAAATTCGATCCTGAACCACTATTTGGGTAAAAGCTGTTACGACCTGCTCTTCCTACCATTGCGTAGTTTCGAGTTGGCAGCGATCAACGAACGGCCGGGTCGTCACATCCGCCTACACTTAAATATGCGTTCGTCCTCGAACGATCATAGAGACATACCTGCAGTCATCAAGTCACTGAGTGCGCACTTCCAACATACACCCGCGGGTGATCCCACGTCACCCCAATCCACGTAAGCATGACGACACTATCTCAACTGAAATTTAGCCTTTCTAGCAACACCGCTAAGCTTACAAGCCAGAATTCTTACCTTCCATCCCTTTCCAAAAGACCCAATACTATATTCATATCCAGTATCAGTCTCAACCAACTACTTCAATACCAGCCAACACATACAGGGTACAACCACACAACATGACACATAACACATCACACATAGGCCTACAATAACATTTGTGAGAGCAATACTTGCCTAAGATCAAATCCATACCAGCCATACGCCTCATATTCAATAGGAACTCCTTTCAAATCTCTACAACACTGGTGATGATACAATAACCACGAAAACCACATAACAAAACACCCGAATAACCAAATCTCAGCCAACACTAACGAGCACACACCCCACAAGCAAAAACTCAAGGAGCATAAGACGAAAACGACTGAATATGGTAAAGGGAACTAGCAAACAAATCAAACTAGAACAAATTCTTATAAAACACAAATCTACAAAAACATCTAACAAGAAAGAATGAAAGCATATAAAAGACTCACAAGGATCTTATACTGATAAAACTCTCATCGCAGTACATAGCCCAGTCTCAATGAATCAAATCACCTGAAATCACGAGGTCCCGCCCTCAATAGTGAATCACAAGTAGGGCACACATCAACCCATCTAGAGACTCTCACATATCAATTCCGTCTACAAATTACAACACAAGCTGGCTCCCACATCGGTGGAGCATAGAAATCACAGCGCGTAACCAAGAATACTCATAGATCATATCAAACCTACCAAAACAGACAACATGAATTTACTACTAGCCTCATAATCTCGGCAACAACTAGAAACAGACGATAAACACGGCTATCACAAATAGAATGTTTTAACAGAATAATCACATAACAGAGTACAAATCATGAAACGCTCCCGTAAATGGAACAACAAATAAGGAGACTCGCTCCAATAAGTAGAACTGTGATGAACTACAGATAGTGCCCCTTTATAACAAACTGAATTCATACCTGAGTGACATTAGCTAGTACACTGGACTCAAACCTACTATATGAAACCCATCAACGAGCCGGGCCTCCCCCTCTTGGGTTGCCTGCTTAATACCACGCTGTGACACATTGGTCCGAAGTTTGGGACAATCTCTCACCATGTGGCTACAATCTCCACACTCAAAGCACCCTCTCTACTGACGAGGCGGTGGGAACTGTGTGCTACGGGTACTCCGAGATCCATAAACACCTGAGTCACCATGCAAAGCCTGAAAAGCAAACTGAACCGGCTGACCTGCAAAACCTCTACCATGACGCACCCTGCCACCAAAATAAGGACCAGTATATCTCACTGGTCTACGAGGCCTCCTCGCCTCCTTAAGCTCTCTCTCCTGATATCGCCTGCTCTCTTTCTCATGACCCTGCCTGCCCTCTCTCTCTCTAGCATGCATACCCTCTATCCTCCTAGCAATGTTCACCACATGCTGATACGGAATATCCATCTCCAACTCACGGTCCATGCTGGACCTGATGCTAGGAATGAGCCCCTAAATGAAGCGGCTAACCTTCTCGCGAATAATAGAAACCAAGGCTGAGGCATGTCTAGCCAAACTAGTCTAATGGACAGTATACTCTGAGACGGTCATAGTACCCTGGCGCAAATGCTCAAACTCTGCGTGCGCCAAGAATCCCTGAGGCTCCGAGGAACAAACTCTCTCATAAACATATCTGAAAACTGGGTCCAAGTCAGTGAAGCTGCCTTGTCTGGGCTGTCAAACTCGTAGGTGCGCCACCAATCATAGGCGGCTCCTCAAAGCTGGAAAGTAGTGAAAGAAACCCCGCTCAATCTAGAGATATCCATAGTACGGAGAATGCGATAACACTCATCAAGAAACCCCAAGGCATCGTCTGATGCTAATCCACTTAATACCGGAGGATCATACTTCTTGAACCTCTCTAGCCTCATCTGCTCCTGCTTGGAAGCCGCTGCCATGCCCTCGGGCTGAATTATTTCTACAGGCGGCACAGGAATAAGCTCAGGGACCTGCTTAACATGCGCTCACTGCTCAGGAGTGCGGGTGGCGGGAGTCTGTGCTCCTCCCCTAGCCTGGGATATGACTGCAGCAAGGGGAAGCAATCCTGCCTGAGCCAAAGTAGTGTACGTACTCATGAACTGTGCCAAAGTCTCCTGAAAGGCTGGAGTGGTAGTAGCAGTAGGTGTGTCAGGTGCCTGGACTTCAGCTAGATCTGCTTGTGGTACCTCGACGGCAGCTCGCGCAAGTGCTCTCGAGGCACCACGTGCGCGTCCTCGACCTCTACCCCAGCCCCAACTTCCAACATCTACAGCAAGGGGTGCGGGTGCCTGATCACCTCGAGTAGTACATGTCCTCACCAACCGTGAGAGAGTAGAGGACAGAGGTTTAGGATTGTCAATGTCAAAATCTCGCACGACAGGGGAATCAAATGAAGTGGAATTTTCCTAACGGTTACATAGCCTCTCGCATATAGGTACAGACGTCTCCGTACCGATCCACGAGACTTTAATAAACCGGCTTGTGATCTGTGACTCCTATGAACCTAGAGCTCTGATACCAACTTGTCACGACCCCAGTTCGCCCTCCGTGAACATGTCATGACGGAACCTAGTCCCTACGACTAGGTAAGCCTAACAATGCGGAAGATAACCATAATTGCAGAAGAATAGTTAAAACTGAACAAGTAAAATAAACAGTATTTAGGGCGCCGCTTGGCACATACAATAACAGCTCTCAAAGCTAACAAAATTCCCAAAATACGGAATCTCACAAATCACAAGCAAAGGGATATATAAGAGGCTCTGACTCAAGAATGCCTATACAAAGGAAAAATACTTAGAGAACTATATTTATTATAGAAGATAGAAAGTGACTCTTCAGTCTGCGGACGTAGCAGATATACCTCGAAGTCTCTATACAAATGCCTCCTTCCAAGGCTGACAGAGCTGAATGGGAGTGCCTGTATCTGCACAACTAAAATGTGCAGAAGAGTAGCATGAGCATACCACAGCGGTGTCCAGTAAGTATCAAGACTAACTTCGGTGGAGTAGTGACAAGGAACAGTCAAGGCACCTAACATACAAATAAACAGTATAATCATAGGAATAATGGGACCGATATATATACATGTAACGTCTGCATGAATGAGTAAAAATGCTACAATTCACAATAAGGAGAAAAGGACAACAAATAACAACGAGAATATAATAAATGATGATACGATAAGACGGCAGAATCATAATCCCAATCCTAAGGTCACAACACAGTAAGGGGAAAACAAGTCAATAACTCATATCCTACAATGATGTTCACAATAGGTCTTATTCATCTCTTCCCACAATTATACCAAAAATCTCTGACAAACCCCAACTCATGAAAAATCCAGCATCTAAAATCTAACACTTGGCATCCTGTACCCTATAAATCTCACGGTCATGCTGACAACTGACTGGTTAACTAGGACCACTCTCACATATATAATGGATGAACAAGGGTGTATCACAAGCCTTAGCAAAATCGGAAGGAGTTCACCTCTAATGGGGTGTCCAACTACGTGTATACTTGTACAAGTGTTTTTGACAAGAAATGAAAAAGGAGAACGGACTGCACGTAGGAATGTTTCCTCACAACTTTCAAGTGGTAAAGCTCATACAGGCAAACAACCCACAAACACAATATTAAACAAATAGGAATGCCTCCACAGGCCATCACAATTCTTTACAATCAACCCCTGACATAGCCTACCTTATTACGCCACGCGTGCAAATAATAATATAATAGGCACCGCCTTATTTCGCCACACGTGCATCACAATATTCCCACCTTATTCTGCCACATGCGCAACCCACATATAAGCATATAACATATCCCGCCTTATTACGCTGTATGTGCAAAACATCAATAGCAACAATAGCACGACAAAGACCTCATGCAACCCTTCAACAACAACCGCACGACAGAGACTTCGTGCATCACAGTACCAACAGCCGCACGGCAGAAACCTCGTGCATCATAGTATCAGTGACCGCACGGCAGAAACCTCGTGCGTCATAGTATCAACGACTGCACGGAAGAAACCTCGGCCATCACAGTCTCAAGTACCACATAACAAATGACAATATATACAGGAACAAAGCAAGAGAATCAACTCAGGTATTTCCATTCACCAAAAGTACGACTAGCTCATAAGGAATAACCGTAACAGAGAAATACCAAGCACAATAAGAACAACTCAACAAGAGACAAAGAATACAAAACAACGATTCCATAATACTCAGTTCAACAACAAGGAAGTTAACATGAATCAAATAATCACAATTAAGGAAATATCAACTAAACATACAATGTCTAACTCCTTTCCAATTAAGACCAATTAATTACATGAGAGGTAATAATAATGCTTTCCAGATAAAGACAAGCAGTTAGGAATGATAATGTGACTATAGAAGGGTAAATGTCTATAGTTAAACAAGTAAAAGTCAATTAGGAAAAAAGAATAACCAAAAAAGGGCAGATAAATTCTAAGTAAGTCATGTAGAGGTGGAACTAATAACATGGAACTCAATCGTATCAAGAACGACTTCATGTTCGGTGATTACAAGGATCTAAGAGCCTAAAAGAGGCAATTTTCCATAAATAAATACGAGCACGCACTCGTCACCTCGCGTAAAAGGAATACAATCAACAAAGAAGACAAATCCTAAGGAGAAGTCCCCCACACAAGGTTACGCAAGATACTTACCTCGAACCGGCTAAAGTCAACCAGCAATCACGTCCTTGCCACGAGTACTCGACTCCAAATGGCCCAAATCTATTCAATTAAATTGCACATTGTAAATAACATCTCAAGCAACTGATTCTACTATTTAATTCAAAGCTGAAGCGCAAAATTAGGTAAAATGATCAAAATGCCATCAGGCCAATGTCTCGGAATCGGATAAATTTTATATTTTCAGAACCCTCGCACTCTCACGAGTCTAGCCATATAAGAATCTCTCAAATCGGAGGTCAAACAACCACTCAAATCTTGATAATTAGGTCTATGAAGATTTACCCATTTTTCATTCAAAAATCCGAAATTAAAAATGAATTTATGATTAGATTAGTGGGTTTTAAGCATGAGAGAGTAGAGAATCGTTACCCAGTAGTAGCCCTCGAAAAACCTTCAAAAGTTCTCCCAAATTCGAGCTCCCAAGCTTGAATTTTGATAAAAATGGCTAACCTTCATTTTTGAAAGATTTAATATTGTCCAGACATTTAAGGCATCGCGAACGCGGAGATGAGCTCGCGTTCGCCGAGGAGAAAAATAGAAGATGTCAAAAATGCCATTCGCTATCGCGAAGGGCAGAATGTGAACATAAAGGCCTGGGATTTTAAAACTACGCGAATGCGACACATGTAACGCGAATGCGATGAAGGAAAATGTTAAGGTCCAGAAGCTGCTCTACGCAAACGCGTAGAAGCGTGGCATACGTACACGAATGCGAGGCAACGTATGCGAATGCGGAATGGGTTATGCGAACACGTAGAAGGAATTGGCCCCCCTCCAATATTACACTACGCGATCGCGAGAGAGGAAAAGTCTGCAACGGCTGAGTTCAGTTTTCTGCAATTTTTAACAACACAAGAATGCTCCATTGGGTATCCAAAACACACTCGAGGCCCCTGGGATCTCAACCAAACATACGGATACATCCCATGACATAATTAAAACTTGAACAAATCCTTAAAGCACTTAAAACAATGCCGAAAACTCGAATAAATTAAGGATTTGAGCCTAAGAACTTCAATTTTCATCAAAACACGCTTTCGATCAAAAACCTAACCAAAACACGTCCGAATAACTTGATATTTTGGAAGCATGTCCCAAATGACATGACAGAGCTTTGTAAAATCTGGAATTCCATTCTGACCCTCGGATCAAAAACTCACTATCGGACCGGAAACTTCAAAAATTCAAACTTCGGCATTTCAAGCCTAAATGAGCTACGGACTTCCAAAATGAATTCCGAATACACTCCCAATCCTGAAATCACCTAACGGAGCTAACGGGACCATCGAATTTCCATTCTGAGGTTGTCTTCATGTTGTTCCAACTACAGACCACTTTTCAACACTTAATCTCTCATTTAGGGACTAAGTATCCCAAAACTCTCCGAAACTCAACACCGAACGTCCCGGAAAACCAAAATAGAAGAAATGAACTTAGGGGAAACAATTAATAGGAGATCAGGGAGAAATTCTTAAGACAACCGGTTGGGTCGTCACATCCTCCTACACTTAAATATTCGTTCGTCCTCGAACAAGCATAGAGACATACCAGCAGTCCTCAAGTCACTGGGTGCGCACTTCCAACATAAACCCGCGGGTAATCCCACGTCACCCCAATCCACTTAAGCATGAAGACACCATCTCAACTGAAATTTAGCCTTTCTAGCAACACCACTAAGCTTACAAGCCAAAATTCTTACCTTCCATCCATTTCCAAAAGACCCGATCCTACATTCATATCCGGTATCAGTCTCAACCAGCTACTTCAATACTAGGAAACACACACAGGGTACAACCACACAACATGACACATGACACATCACACATAGGCCTACAATAATATTTCTGAGAGCAATACTTGCCTGAGATCAAATCCATACCGGCCATAAGCCTCATATTTAATAGGAACTCTTTTCAAACCTCCACAACACTGGCGATGATATAATAACCATGAAAAACACATAACAAAATACTTGAATAACCAAATCTCAACCAACACCAACGGGAACACACCCCACAAGCGAAAACTCAAGGAGCATACGACGAAAACGACTGAATATGGGAAAGGAAACGCATAAGGGAACTAGCAAACAAATCAAACTAGAACAAATTCTTCTAAAACACAAATCTATAAAAACATCTAACAAGAAAGAATGAAAGCATATAAAAGACTCACAAGGATCTTATACTGATATAACTCTCACCGCAGTCCACAGCCCGGTTTCAACATATCATATCACCTGAAATCAGGGGGGTCCCGCCCTCAATAGTGAATCACAAGTAGGACACACATCAACCCATCTAGAGACTCTCACAGATTAATTCCGTCTACAAATTACAATACAGGCTGGCTCTCACATCGGTGGAGCATAGAATCACAGCTCGTAACCAAGAATACTCAGAGATCATATCAGACCTACCTAAACAGAAAACAAGAATTTACTACTAGCCTCATAACTCTTGGCAATAGCTAGAAACAGACGATAGACACGGCTATCACTCATAGAACCTCCAAACAGAATAATCACATAACAGAGTACAAATCATGAAACAGTCCCATGAATGGAACAACAAACAAGGAAACTCACTCCAATAAGCAGAACTGTGATGAACTACAGATAGTGCCCCTCTATAATAAACTGAATTTTACCTGAGTGACATTAGCTGGCACACTGGCCTCAAACTTACTATATGAAACCCATCAATGAGCCGGGCCTCCCCTCTTGGGCTACCTGCCTGAATACCTCGCTGTGACACATCGGTCCGAATTCTGGGACAATTCCTCACCATGTGGCTAGAATCTCCACACTCAAAGCACCCTCTCTGCTGATGAGGCAGTGGGAACTGTGTAATACGGGTACTCTGAGACCCATGGACACCTAAGTCACCATGCAAAGCCTGAAAAAGCAAACTGAGCTGGCTGACCTGCAAAACCTCTACCATGACGCACCCTGCCTCCAAATTAAGGACTAGTATATCTCACAAGTCTACGAGGCCTCAGATTAAATACTCACTATCGACCGGAAACTTCAAAAGTTCAAACTTCGGCATTTCAAGCCTAAATGAGCTATGGACTTCCAAAATGCATTCCAAATACGCTCCCAATCCTGAAATTACCTAACACAGCTAACGAGACCATCGAATTTCTATTCCGAGGTCATCTTCACACTGTTCCGACTATGGACCACTTTTCATCACTTAAGCTCTCACTTTTCAACACTAAAACTCAATACCGAACGTCTCGGCAAACCAAAATAGCAGAAATGAACTTAGGGGAAAGAGTTAATAGGAGATTGGGGCATATATTCTTAAGACTACCGGCCGGGTCGTCACACATTCGCTTGTATTCTTTCAGCTTGCGGTCACGATCAACTTATCGGCAGAGGTGCATTTGATTACTTAAGTGCTCTTGGTTATGCTAAACTTATATTATCCTTACATCGATGTCCACCTGATCAATTTTAATTATGCTTTACATTTGATCCTGGTTCAACTTTTTTTGCCGCATTCCTGGGAACTACAAGAAACAATATATATTGTGGTGCTTTGAGCATATTGAACTATGATAAGTTTATGAAATTAGCCTTGTGAAATTCTTGCATTTCACCTTTGGAGCTTCAGTTCAAACGTAAAAACAGAGTGTGCACATATATTTTCTTAGCACTCAGTCTAGTTTGTCTAGTGCGACATATGTGGATGGGAAGATCGGACGCTCTAGTTAAAGAAATTGATCTAGAACGTGTCTACATGTTTGTGAGAAAGCTACGCAATGGAAGGGTCTTGAGTTTTTCCTCATTGGGGAAAAGGATTATGGACTTGGTTCGATCTTCTATAGGCCAATGATGATTGTTGTAGCAAATAGTGAGCTCCTCATGCTTATGAGTAACATTGTAGCACATTTTGGGAAGCTTGAGATCATGGATAAAACTATGCCCATGGCTGAGGCTACCAACAAGGCCAACTGCCCCAATACAGTGAGCATTAGAAGTCTTGGAAAAAGTATGGTGGAGAAGGTATTTGCAGACAATTCTAATTCACATTCACCTTCTGATCTTGACAACATTGCCAATGGTACTTTCAGAACCGAAAGCTTCTTTGGATCTTATATCCCTACAGCTATCATTGGAAGGGGCAAGATGACATTATCTAGTGGAAAAGTTAGTGGAAATATTTTTCCGAAATATTATGCCTCTGGTGACTTGCGAGAAGGAAATAATACTTTCTTATCTTGTGCCATACCTGATATGTTTAGCATTCAGGGTGCTTGGTTAATTTTTATCAAAATGGCAGGGAAATTTCTACAAAGGTGGAATGTAATTGATGCTTATACTCCCTATGGTTGTACTGAATGGGCTGTTGAATCTTTGGAGTCCATGGGCAACAAAACAAAGATACCCAATTATGTCCTTCGTATATCCGGAGCAATCGTTTCACTAGGCAGCATAATGTATCTATTGATAATGTTGCAGGAATTTGTAAAGAGAACCTATTGTGTTGCTAAGATTGAGAACCATATTTCATTATGTACTCTGGAAATGCTTTTTGTTGATGCTGTTAGTGGCATATTATCCTTAATTGTAGTTCAGGCTAGTGCAAAGCATGTCTCTGCCGTAGAGGCATCTCAAATGGTGGCATATGCACAAAAATTTACTGCTGAAAATTCAATTGTGAAGCAACATTTAACCTTACTCAAAGGAAAGTTAGGTGTTGGGTCCCAAATGTCGTTGTTCATTGCACCTTTGGCTTGCTTACTCGTGACTTGGGTGCTTTTTGATTGTCAAAGCTCTAAAAGAAAGGCAGAGAGTCAAAACTCCCTTTCTTCAAGCAGTAAAAGCAGTACCAATACCAGCCATCTTTACTCATCAATGTTGCCTAACTTGAACCTTGAGGATAAGGTTCTTATTGTGGATGGGAGTATTGTTTTGAATCACCCCCAACCAATATTGGGCTGAGAAGAATTATTGGGCCAAGAAGGAGCCAGGGGACCAGAAGGCCTCTAAAAATGTTAAATTGGGATCCAGGCCCATAGATGCAACCAAGAAGGTTAAAAGGATTAGGGATTAACAAGGATAAATGATGCGAATTGTTATCCGGAAAACTCTTTCTCTGGTCTCTCTCCCTCGTCTATTTTTCTCTGTGGCTCTGTCTCCTCCCCTCCTTTCTTTTTGATACGATTTTCTTAGTTTATGGCTATATCTTTTGCAGCTGTTGTAATCAGTTTATTTGGAAGTTTAATCGAAGGCATCTTTTTGTTGAGTTCATAACACTAAACAACTGATTGTTAAGCAACTTCTGTAGTTGTATAAACAACTGATTGAGCTGCTTAAACAACTTCAGTAGTTATTTAAACAAATAATAAAGTTTAAATAACTAATTGAATTATTTAAGTAACTTCAGTAGTTATTTAGTCAAATGAGGAGGTTAAATAATGACATGGTAGGGTAGATAAATGTTGGCGTGTGTATTACTAATTAAATACCCTATTATTAAGGGATAATTAATATTATTAATTTGTATATAATTAATAAACTTATATATCAAAATATAAATAAGTGATAACCACTTTAGTAGGAGTAAATAAGTTCATAATTCTAGCTATAACAATCATTTAAACGTCACATTTAAACTAGAACCTAACAATAAGAGAAGACGCAACTAAAATAGTGGTGGAGTTAGAAGTTATAACAGAATTCAAAAATATAAGAATGATACGCTTAGAAGTTAGAATTTAAACTTGTAATCTATAGTAAATTTTAAACCACCTTTACCATTATACTAGAAAATTTTCTTATACAATTAAAATTGATACTCAGAAATATATCTCCAAATGAATAATGAAATATTTAAACAACTTTTAAAATTTCTGAATAACCCAAATATATCCCCAGAACCCGGTGTCACAAGTACATGAGCAATTTCTAAGAAAAACCAAAAAAATTACAATAGCTTTCCGAAATACAATTGGACGGAAAGTAAATAGAATCCTGAGAGAGTCTATACTAGCTGTGGATCGCCTCGAGGAAGTACAGCTCACCTAGACTCCGTGTCAACCTTTCCGCTATGCCACTAAGCCACTAGCCACACAATAAACCCGTGCAATAAAAATGAACAACAAGTGCAGTATGAGTACGAAAACAACGTGTACTCAACAAGTATTACATCTAATCTCGAAGAAGTAGAGACGAGAGGTCGACTTTAATGCTTTCTAGTGGTCGAATGATAATATAATAACATATGCGAAAATCATGGATTTATATAGCAATTCTAACTCACAAGCCGTAAATAGGAAACACCTTTATCAATTAATAAGGATTTTCAAGATTTAATTTTCAATATCTAATTATATCATGCCATGAAAAGGCAATATCAATATTTAATATTTCATGCAAGCAATGTAAGCATGCGCATATCATGCCGAGATCGAAGGTCAGCTCCAACAGAAATGTAAACTGTGCATTGCCGAGGGTCGAATGGCTAGAACCATAGATGCATCTATTACCCCGCTCACGAACTATCCTGGGACCCGGTCAACATAAAATAAATAAATACCCTGCTCGTGAATCATACGTATGACGCGGGTACACATCGAAATAAATGCTCAAATAGCCAATTAGGAATTTATCGGGGAATATTTATCCAAATAAAAGTCAATTCTATTTTAACAATTTAAGAAAATGAAGTTTAATCCTTTTAGAAATTCATTTAATAATTCAATGTGATTTAAGCTGTGTAAGCTGTCAATAAGATTGCAATTATTCCAAGTATATCATGCTTTTTGGTACTAGACTACCGGACAATAGCATAATAGTTGCTACGCACGGACTCTCGTCAACTCGTGCGTAGGTAGCCCCCACAAACAGGAGCACATAACAAATTAACTCACATATGCGGACAATTCCCTCTTACAAGGTTAGAAAGGAGACTCACCTCACTCCGAAGATCCATAACTGGCTTTCCACGCCCTTCCGAAGATTCTAATTGATGCACCAAAACTAGCCAACAAATACGCAAATCCATTAATATATGCTCAATTATTCATTACAATCTAATTTATAGCAATTCCTAACCCCGATTGAAAGGTTGACGAAAATGCTCTTGGGCCCACGTGCCTGGATTTCCAAAATTTTCGAAGAATAAGTTCCCCATAGCTTCACAAAATCAAATATATAATTCTCTCTAAATTCCATACCGAAAATCGTAGTCAAAATTCAAGAATATAAATTTCTAGGTCTTTCCACCAAAACCCCAAATTTCTACCAATTTATATGCTAAAATCTATACATAATCGATGTATTTAACTCAAGATGGATGGGGTTAGCTTACCTTATCGTTGATGATGAAAATCCCACTTGAAACTCTCCTAAAAATCGCCCAAGCCAAGAAAATATGAGAGGAAATG
Organism: Nicotiana glauca; assembly: GCA_026770625.1. Taxonomy (NCBI): domain Eukaryota; kingdom Viridiplantae; phylum Streptophyta; class Magnoliopsida; order Solanales; family Solanaceae; genus Nicotiana; species Nicotiana glauca. Next base: position 51,172 of record MU723685.1, read on the forward strand.
GCCAAATCCCGATTTTAAAACAACCATTCTGCCTCTAGCACTTTTCGCACCTGCGGTCTTATGACCGCTTCTGCGGTTCCGTAGGTGCGGTCCAAATACCTCTTTTGCGGTTCCCCACCAGGCCGCCCCATTCCGCTTCTGCGACCTTTCTACTGCAGGTGCGGTCCCGCATCTGCGGTCCCTTCACTGGTAGCCCAAAACCGCATTTGCGGTTCAATTCCTCGCTTCTGCGGTGGACCCTTCGCAGAAGCGGTTATACTAGCAACCAGACCCCTTCCGCTATCAAAACTTTCAAATTTCGATCCGTTAATCACCCGAAATCCACCCGAGGCCCACCGGGACCCTAACCAATCATACCAACCAGTTCCAAAACATGTTACACACTTGCTCGAAGCCTCAAATTATATCAAACAACGCTAAAACCACGAATCGACCTCCAATCCGAACTTTATGAACTTTAGAATTCCAAACTTCTACTTCCGATGATTAAACCTATCAAATCACGTCCGATTGACTTCAAATTTTGCACACAAGTCATATTCGACATTACGTACCTACTCTAACATTCGGAATCAGATTCCAACCTAGATATTAAAAAGTCCACTTTCGGTCAAACTTCTCAAAAACCTTCAAATTTCTATCTTTAGCCAAATAGCTCCAAAATGACCTACGGACCTCCGCATTCACTTCCGATCGCGCTCCCAACTCCAAAATCACCATACGGAGCTGCTCACAAACTCGAAATCCCAAACGTACATCGATATCACTGAAATGCACTTAACCAAAACTTATGAAATTCTTTAAAAATGCTACTTTCCACAATAGGCGCCAAAACGCTCCCGGGTCATCTAAAATCCAATCAGGGCATACGTCTAAGTCCGAAATCATCATACGAACCTGCTGGAACCTTCAAATCTCGATTCCGAGGTCGTTTACTCAAAATTCCAATCCTAGTTAATTCTTTCAACTTTAAGCTTCTGAAATGAGAATTCTCTTTCCAAATCAACTCTGAACTTCCCGAAAATTAATTCCGACCAAGTGTAAAAGTCATGATACCTGAAATGAAGTTGTTCATGGCCTCAGACTGCTGAACGACGTGCTAGAGCTCAAAACGACTGGTTGGGTCGTTACATTCTCTCTCACTTAAGCATACGTTCGTCCTTAAACATGCTAAGAACTACACTGCAGTAGTCAGAAATCACTGTTTAACTTCTCATGTACTTCCCGTGATACCACAACTCAGTTGAGCACATCAGCTCGATCAATTCTGAAGATATTCCCTTTTATTCAAGAAAATAAGCCTTAGAGCCCAATTCCAACATCCAAAATTCTATGCCCAACCTGTAACATAAGATAACCATATCAATCACTACACGTTGTACCCAAACATGGCCGCATAACTTTGCTGAATTCACACCTAGCATCACTTTACTCACCGGACAACAATAACATTTTCTAATCAACTTAGTCAAAAATTTCATGAATCTGATGCTCCCATTGCACCCCATGACATACACAAGTCTTACTCTAACTCTTACATTGCTGCCACAATGGAAGAGATGTGCATAAATTCATAATCAAGTGCCGAGTCAACTAATCATTGAGTCTATACTTTTGACAAGAAACATTACCTCATTCTGAACCAAATAATGATCTTTTCTCCTTAATATATTTCATGTAATCATATTGCACTGATCCTAATCTAACAATCTCATCTCACCCAGTATGAACTGCTCAGGCAATAAGCCACCCCAACATGACCAAAAGTCTAGTATGATGCCACAACGTGTCAATAGGCTACCAATTAGAATGCGATACAAAAAGGAAAATGAACTATGAAAAGGAATTTCAATTACCCCGCTCGCAATTCATACATGCGACGCGGGCGCACATCTAATATGAGCTTCCTTCAGGAAATAGGAAACAGGACACAATAAACAGATATGGGGTACTGTACCGAACATCACACTATTGCAGCGCCCCGATCTCATAGAACTCACATAAGGAGATATACATCGAGCTAAATTGCTCACTAAAATGAAATACCAAATATCGGTCAGAAACACGCTGGGTGCATAATACCATCCCTGAGGGAATAGATAGCACTATAGGCTACAAAATTCTAGCACAACTGAGGTGCGACACCCGATCCGAATCTCAAAAACCATCATTCTCATATAACATCATTGCTACGCGAAATATCAACACATAAGAAATTTACCAAGCCGTCTCACAACTCATACGGCGCAACATATATATCATTGCACGAAATAGCTGACGACAAATAACACCCCAACTGCTCTTCCATAAGGAACGCATGCTGAAATGAACACAACTGGCCTGAATAGGGCCCATATTCACATTTAAATCCTTCCACCGACCTCAAGCCGTTCCTGACCGTACCAAACTAGGCTAATAACCTTTCAAAGGTCATACTAACTTCCCCCTTCTTATAACATACAAGAACAACCGTCATAACCGGAGTACTCATCCACAGTTCACAACTGAGAATCTGAGTGCCCTACGGGCATCAATTCTCAATTTAATGAAATTAATACAACTTTCATACTTGGTTTAAATCTTTAACCAATTAAGTGGCTACATGCCACATTTATATAATCTTCCTGTGAGGCACACTCCCTATGTACCATAACAAATAATTGGGTCGTACCTCTAAACCACCGGCCACACTAACACTGAAAAGCGATCATGAATCATTAACCAGGATGCAAAGCCTTTTTCACAAAACACCGATCTCAGGTGACGCTGAAGAAAATACCAACTTACCTTAAACATCGAAACTTCTTTCCTGCTCATCTGAGCTCGTGACATCCTTGCCCACACCGAACTATTACCTTGATCTCCACTTCAAATTCCATACCACTCACTATACCCAACATGCCAACATACGATAGAACACACTTTCCATCATAGCTTCGAAACCACTATTAGGTTAACACCTCATCATATAAAACTTTCGGCTTAACTCACTTCAGGAGAACCATAGTAGCACACAGGTGAATTCTCATGACGGTAGAATATGCCAATCTCTAAGTAGTCGTCTAACCCACCGTAACCCTTCCGGGATCCACCTACACGTAATAGGCCACAACGGTAGAATACTTCCTGAATAACACTAATTACGGCGGCCGACAAGCCTCATACGCAACGTCACAATTCAATTGCATAACTCGACCACACTGAAAGAATTGATCATTACCAGCAACATACCAATTCGAACATGGATAACCAATCCCTCTTTTTCCACTTTGTCCTTGATTGCCATAGAAACAACGATAACCCTATTCAACACTTAACACACTCCATCCGCACTCTTCCCGAGTGACCCTGAATCACGAGACCATGCTATCTCAAATCCCACGAACCATTTTGTACCTCCCAATTGCTATATCATAAGTCAAAATATCATATAACATTCTGTGCCTCTTCTCATAGGCTGCTATCAAGCTTGATTCTTAACCATACCCATAGGCTCGAAATCATTAGGCATCACACTTTACCCTTTTGAATCCGTTAGGACCGTTGTTGAGAGCCACCCGCTCTGACTTGGCCTTGAATATAATAAACTCCACAGATCTTCGAGCACATGAATACCCTCTCGACGAAGCACCTGGCAGAATCACTTCCCTTGAAACCCACACTTATACGAGGCACAAACCCTAAATCATTTCTCAAATCTGAACATGAGCCAACAAGGCCAACCATGGCAAATCTTTAACAATCCCTTTGCTCAATTCACCACTTATGTTCTTTTCCCATAGCTTAAATAACCCATCAACATACTAATAACCAGAAACCTCCCAAGTAGGTAACCATGCAACTCAATCATAGGTGGTGGGACTCGCCCACTTAGCTTGAAGCTACTATTACATAACTCTGGAACTCACCGAAATTATTTATCTCTCATTGACATAACCTTGCGCAATCAACCGCCTAAATTTTTGGATTCTTTTTGTAAAACCCCCTTTTTATACTCTGAATCATCAACCACATTCGCACAACCGATCTCTTCGCTGAATAACCAACAGAATACTTTGCAAAGCTTCGCCAACCACGCGACCACTAACCTACTCACATGAAATAACCCGCCTGTTGGAAATCACTCCCCGATATCTTCCAACGTTGTTGCATAAGGTGCAATCACTATGACATCAATAACCTTCCCTGAGTTCGAGCTCAATCTCTAGCTGCACAAGTCCATTTATCCCTCGCGGACATCACTTAAATGTGTCGTAACAACCTTCCAATTCGATGTTATGTTGTATCCTTCTTCATTCAAGTCGCTCCTTCCCGTTATATCAAATCTCCTGCCGTATGATAGTCCATACTTCAAATTAAATTCATAGACCCCAATCACAATTCTCTGAAATTCTCAAATCATTCCAAATTCTCTCACTTTGGCGAAACTCAGCCCTTTAGTCGACTACTCGACCTTGGCCTCTTATACTCGACCTTCTAGAAATTTTAGCCACCACATGACACTTCCCACATGTCTTTCTCATCCTTTGCTGCTCGATTGTTGCCTTAATAAAATCTATCTTCGTGGCACTTGAACCCACAATTGCTGCTAACTTTATACCTTCATCATTCTCATACCATCGACATTAGAAACACTGATTCGACCATGAACTACTATGCCATGCGATATCTGACAACCACATTTCTGATACTATTTCATAATAGCTTGCTCCAAAGGCGAATTGTAGAAGATGGCAACACTGGCGAACTTAGTGCATTCAATTAGGACAATGACATCCCCTTATGGAAGAAAGCTCCACCACTCTCGCATGTACTAAGTCTCATTACTCTACCATCCCAAATCTGCACATTCTTAGCCCGATTGCCTTTCCCCTATCGGAAATAAAATATTGAATCTCTAGATTATTTACTGAGTAAACCTCCGTTCAAGTCATTCAGTTCCCCAACATGTGGGCAACATCCTACCATCATATCACTACTGCGAAACAATCGGTCATAAGCATCATGGCAACTTGTGCCTAGCCTCAGAGCCCTCAGAAGTATCGTTACTGGGCTGAAATAATAAAATATCCTTCCACAAGGAGACGATAATAGCTCAGACGACTATATGGGGAGAAACATCCGGTACCATATTCGTAATGTCATTACAATTCTTCAATCCTCGATGAATAGAAAGCGCTTTGTGTCGCATAAGATTGAATAGGAAAGAAACAAATACATAAGCCTCAAAGGAATCAAATTGCACGATGAGGAATCAAGAAGGGAACTACTCCTAATAGTCCTGCAGCCTCCCGAAGATAAGTACAAATGTCTAGGTACCGATCCGCGAAACTCTACTAGACTTGCTCATGACTCGTGAGACCTATGGGAACCTAGTGCTATGATACATTGTTGTCACGACCAAAAATCCACTAAGGGTTGTGGTGGTGCCAGACACCGCTGTCAGGCAAGCAAACTGAAATACCTAATTAAATTCTTGTTTTAATAATTTTGAAAACACTTCTTTTATACGATTAAAATTGATACTTACTATATTCCTCCGAATGAATAATGAAATATTTAAACAACTTTTAAAATTTTTGAATAATCCAAATACATCCTCAGTACCCGGTGTCACAAGTACATGATCAATTTCTAAGAAAATCCAAATAAATTACAATAGCTACTCGAAATACAATTGGGCAAAAAGTAAATAGAATCCTGAGAGAGACTATACTAGCTGTGGATCGCCTTGAGGAAATACAGCTCACCTAGTCTCTATGTCAACCTTGCCGCTATGCCGCTGAGCCACTAGCCACACAATAAACCTGTGCAATAAAAATACATAGCAAATGCAGTATGAGTACGAAAACAACGTGTACTCAGCAAGTATCTCGTATAATTTTGAAGAAGTAGAGACGAGAGGTTGACTTTAATGCTTGCTAGTGGTCGAATGATAATATAATAACATGTGCGGAAATTATGGATTTACATAGTAGTTCTAACTCACAAGCCAGAAAATAGGTAAACACCTTTATCAATTAATAAGGATTTTACTTTTCAATATCTTGATCAATTTATATTAGGGCCATGAAAAGGCAATATCAACATTTAATATTTCAGGCAAGCAATGTAAGCATGCGCATATCATGTCAAGGTCGACGGCCCGCTCAAACATAAATATAAATTGTGCACTGCCGAGGGTTGAATGGCTCGAACCATAGATACATCTATTACCCCGCTCGCGAACTATCATGCGACGCGGTCAACATAAAATAAACAAATAACCTGGTCGCGAATCATACGTGTGATGCAAGTACACATCGAAATACATGCTCTAATAGACAATTAGGAATTTATCGGGGAACATTTATCCAAATAAAAGTCAATTCTCTTTTAACAATTTAAGAAAATGAAGTTTAATCCTTTTATAAATTCATTTACTAATTCAATGCGAATTAAGCAGTACAAGTTGTCAATAAGATTTCAATTATTCCTAGTATAGCATGCCTTTGGGTCCTAGACTACCCTGACAATAGCATAATAGTTGCTACGCACGGACTCTCGCCACCTCGTGTGTATGTAGCCCATACAAATAGGAGCACATACCAATTAACTCACCTATGGGGACAATTCCCTCTTACAAGGTTAGAAGGTAGACTAACCTCGCTCCGAAGATCCACAACCGGCATTCCACGCCCTTCCGAAGACTCTAATTGATGCACCACGCTCCAAAACTATCCAACGATTATGCATATCCATTAGTATATGCTCAATTATTCATTACAATCGAATTTATAGCAATTCCTAACCCCGATCAAAAGGTTGACGAAAATGCCCTCTGGCCCACATGCCCGGATATCCAAAATTTTCAAAGAATAAGTTTACCCATAGCTTCACGAACTCAAATATATAATTCTCTCTAAATTCCATACCCAAAATCGTGATCAAATTCCAAAAATATAAATTTCTAGGTCTTTCCACCAAAACCCCAAATTTCTAACAATTTATATGCTAAAATCCATATATAATCGACGTTTAACTCAAGATGGATGGGGTTAGCTTACCATATCGTTGATGATGAAAATCCCACTTGAAGCTCTCCCAAAAATCGCCCAAGCCAAGAAAATATGAGAGAAAATGGCCAGATCCCCATTTTAAAACAACTATTCTGCCTCCAGCACTTTTCGCACATGCGGTCCTATGACCGCTTCTGCGGTTCCGCAGATGCGGTCAAAATATCGCTTATGCGGTTCTCCACCAGGCCTCCCCTTTTCGCTTCTGCGCATTCTCCACCGCAGGTGCGGTCCCGCATCTGCGAAAAGATGACCGTATCTGTGGTCCCAGCCTAGCCGCCCCATTCCGCTTCTGCGACCTCTCTACCACAGGTGCGGTCCCGCATCTGCGAAAAAATGATTGCATATGCGGTTCCTTCACTGGCATCCCAAAACCGCATTTGCGGTTCATTTCCTCTCTTTTGCGGGGTCGCTTCTGCGGTGGACCCTCCGCAGAATCGGTTATAGCTTCAACCAGACCCCTTCAGCTATACAAAATTCCAAATTTCGATCCGTTAATCATCCGGAATCCACCAGAAGCCCCCCGGGACCCCAACCAATCATACCAACTAGTCCTAAAACACATTACGAACTTGCTCGAGGCCTCAAATCATATCAAACAACGCTAAAACCATGAATCGACATCCAATCCGAACTTTATGAACTTTAGAATTCCAAACTTCTACTTCCGAAGTTTAAACCTATCAAATCACGTCCGATTGATTTCAAATTTTACACACAAGTCATATTCGACATTACGGACCTACTCCAACTTTCGGAATCGGATTCTGACCCCGATATTAAAAAGTCCACTTCCGGTAAAACTTCCCAAAAACCTTCAAATTTCTATCTTTAGCCGAATGGCTCAAAAATGACCTACGGACCTCCGAATTCACTTCCGTTCGCACTCCCAACTCCATAATCACCATACGGAGCTGCTTCCAGACTCGGAATCCCAAACGGACATCGATATCACTGAAATGCACTTCGACCCAAACTTACGATATTCTTTCAAAATGCTACTTTCCACAATAGGCGCCAAAAGGCTCTCGGGTCATCCAAAACCCGATCCGGGCATATGTCCAAGTCCGAAATTATCATACGAACCTGGTGGAACCTTCAAATCCTGATTCCGATGTTGTTTACTCAAAATTCCAATTCTAGTTAATTCTTTCAACTTTGAGCTTCTAAAATGAGAATTCTCTTTCCAAATCAACTCTGAACTTCCCGAAACTTAATTCCGACCACATGTACAAGTCATAATACCTGAAATGAAGTTGTTCATGGCCTCAGACTGTTGAACGACGTGCTAGAGCTCAAAATGACCGGTCGGGTCGTTACAATTATGTATTTATATCTATATATCTATATCTATATCTATATCTATATCTATATCTATATTATTATAATAGTACGAATAATTTATGCTAAATATTAAACGACTAAAATATCCTTTAAATATTGATTGACTTTTATGCCCTTAAATATTTGTTTAATATAAAGATCTAATTGTAAATTACCCAATAATATAATTATTTTCCGAGTTAAACACATATGCCCACCCTACAAAGTAGCTAGATGTTGACTTCGTCTTACCCACCCAAATTTGATACAGCGGTGCATGGCAATTTTCAACAACCAAAATGTATGAAATCCAGCTCAATCTCCTAATAAGGATGGATAAACCTGCTAACTTGCACTATCCACATACAAAACCCCAAAAGAAAGTATGATGTAAACAACCTTGGTTACTAAAATTACAGATGGAGGGCGTCATTGATCGGAGTCGTGGAGGATCGGTCAGAGAAATAACATATATCATTTGTTCTTTTGTCATCGGATTTTAGCTCGTATTTGATTTGAGCCTAGACAAAAGCGGATTCATGATTTAAATTTAATATGTTTAACTTTAAAAATTTCAGCATTAAACTCATTGTATTGTTAAAATTGAATTTCGGATTTAATATTTATTAAGATTTTAGTAGGTTTTTACGTATACATCTATATTCTTTGTCGAAAGTTATGCGTTCAAATAAATTCGTAGCCGTTAGGCTACATCAACCTCTAAGTTTGGGCCAAACTTCTGTTAAATTTTACGGACGAATTATTCAAATAGTCGTTTTTAGGACAGTGAGAATAACCGAAATTTGTAAAGAATTTAAAGTTCAACTGTCTCAAAATACTTGGATTAGAAAGACACGTCCATACTTTTATTTTTAAAAAACTGTTTTTTATAATTACACAAAATTATTGTCACCTTAAGCACCACAAATACTCGTGCTCAAACCTGGACGTGAGGAGCTAAACAATACAGGATGTGTGCATGAAATAACATGTAGAGTTGAAGTTGGAGTCTGCTCTTTGTATTTGTTTAGTTTTGCACATCAATATTCACATAAATATAAATATTTATTACGTGTAAGCTTGCTATTTGATTTCCAGTTTGTATGGAACTTAGATTTATTGCATGAATTTATGTAGAAAAGGAACAAGCCAACTCTTTCTATAAAACAAAGCATTGTTCCACATAATTATCATAAACGTTTTAGGGAGTATTACACATAATTTGTGGTATTGCTGTAGAAAGAAGCAAAGTTCTCTAACAATATTATTAATTCTTTTTTTTCTTTGAATTAATATTTTAAACTTTAAAGTTAAATCTATAGTATTTGTCGCTCTTATTTTTATAGAACTTTTTACCATTTCAATTGAAAAAAGAATTTTATTATCTTCTAAAAACAAATTTACTTGGGATTAGAGATTGCACATCTAATCCAATTCTTCATTGCATAACTAAATGGTTCCGATCAAGTTCTAATTGGAATAAGATGGACTTTAGCTTAGAATCCTTAATGTTATTGGAAGTACTCGAGCAAATGTAGTTTCTTTAGACTTAACCATCTTTGGAACTTCTATCCCCATAGAAGCGAAAGAGAAGTTGGAACGTTGATCCTTTCAAAAAAAAATATGTAATTGTGGGAGAATTAGAGATTTATATAGCTATTGCTAAGTCAATATGAGATTATTCTTCACAAGGATGATGGGTTATATTTGAAAAAGGGATAGTTAAATATCGGTAGAAAAAAAATCCTTTATAGTATGACTCTAATAATTAGTATTTAGAAATCTAGAGCCAGGACACCAATTATCTAATTTAGTTATCCATCTTGGAAGGACCAAGCAATATTTAACAATATTTTATTTTTGGACTTGGTGAATACATGCAATTACAAACTTATCTTTTCAAAATATATTTTATAACAATTGATAAGAGATATACGTGCAACACACGTACATAGAGATACTTCTTTGCCAGGTCAGTCTGGTGGGAAAGAAGCTTGCTTACACCTTGCTTTTCTAGTTAAATTAAAAGCACGAAAGCCCTTAGAGAAATATTGTTCGCCTTTTTTACCCTTTAAAAATTGATTATGCACTAGACAAAACAGTCATTTAAATTATTTTGCTAATATAAGGACTTGAAAATTAATATGTATTTTTTTTGGTTGAAATTAGAACTTTTATTCCAACCTTTTCAAAAATATACACCATCCGCTCTCTATGGACTTAAGAGCAGATCTCAAAAAAAGAAAACCATTTACATTTCCTATAATAACTTCTTCTACTGTCTAATCTATTGTAAAGAAAATATATAACTATCCCATAAACAACTAGGGTAGTTATTTGACATTTCCATCAGTGGCTTCCATTTCTGCTTCTTGTGCCCAGTAACATGAACTTGGACAGCTATCTCTTTTGCTCTGTCTTGTACTGTTCTCTTGCACTTTTGAAATCTTCTACTATTTCTTTTCATCCATATGTTGTATATCACAGCAGCAAATACAACTCCAGGTATGGCTTTCTTTGGGTTCCTGTTGTTCACATTCTTGATCAACCAGTTAATCTCTTCTTCCCAGCCTTGGATTCTTCTGTGGTATCCAAGCCATATTAACATACTTTCCCATAGTTTCTTTGAGTATGAACATTCAAAGAATAGGTGTTCATGAGTCTCAAGCAAGTCTCTCTCACATAGAACACATCCTTGCTCCACTTGAATTCCCCATTTCATCAATCTATCAACGGTTGCCAATCTTCTATGCATTGCCATCCACATTATGAACTGTTGCTTTGGTAAGCTACCACTGATAATTGTTATAGACTTCCATCTCACTTTTGGCCATTCTGGATTGCTCTTTGCATATGCTACTTTTATGCTGAATTTCCCTTTCTTTGCACAATCCTGTACCTTCTGCATATCATTTGACCATCATTCCCTTGCATTAAATATTTTCCTTACAAGCCAACTAGCCTGTTTAGGAGATTCCATGCTTGCTACATCTTTCCTATTTATATATTGGCCATGCTTCATAGTTGATTATGTTTAGACCTCCTGCTGCTTTTGGCTTGCACAAAGTCTCCCATGAGATAGGATTTCTCTGGCTATTTTCATTGCTTCTAGTCCACAGATACCTTCTACATATGCTATCTACCATCTTGACAATCTTCTTAGGAATGAGGAACACTTGAGCCCAGTATGTATGCATTTCAAATAAGACACTCTTGATGAGTTGTAGTCTACCTGCATATGAGAGGAACTTGGATTTCCAGCTTCGAATCCTGTCCACAATTCTTTCCACCAATGGCATACACTGTTGTATGCTGATCTTCTTTGCTGATAGTGGTACTCCCAAGTATTTGAATGGTAATATTCTTTCTGATAGTTGCAATTCAGCTAGAATTTTCTTCTTGAACTATTCCTTCACTCCTGCTATGTTTAATGAACTCTTGTCCATATTAGCATGCAAGCCTGATACTTCAGAGAATTGCTGGAAGCATCTGATCAGCATTTTCATGGATATCTCATCAGCCCTGCAACACATAAGTAGATCATCTGCAAAGGAGATGTGGACAATCTGTAGTTTCCTACATTTTGGATGGAAGTTAAAATTTGGAATCCTAGTCAGTGTCTTCAGGGATCTATTAAGGTATTCCATGGCTAAGACAAACAGGTAAGGTGACATGGGGTCACCTTGCCTTAATCCTTTCCTTGCTTCAAACTTTTCTATAAGCCCTCCATTCAATATTAGAGAGTAACTCACTGTACTAACACATGTCATAATCAGTCCCACTAGTTTGTAGGGCACACCAAACTCCAGCAATACTGCTCTCACAAACCCCCATTCCACAGAATCATAGGCTTTCTTAATGTCCACCTTTATCATACACCTATGTGAAACATTCTTCTGAGTATAACCTTTGATTAGTTCATGGGCCATTATCACATTGTCTAATATATTCCTTCCTTCAATAAAGGCAGATTGGGCAGGTCCAACCAGATAATCCACCACTATTTTCAATTTGTTTGTTAAGAGTTTAACTATAATCTTGTATAGAGTTGAACAACAAGCTATAGGTCTAAACTCTTTAACAAAACTGAGATTTTTTATCTTTGGTATCAATGTGACAGTTGTGCAATTTACCTCCTTCATCGGCTTTCCATTTTGAAAAAAATTCTGCATAGCCTCTATAACTTCTTCTCCTACAATTGTCCAGTATTCCTTAAAAAATTTAGTAGGGTATCCATCAATGCCTGGTGCCTTGTCATTGGGCAGGTTCCTTATTACTTGACTGATCTCTTCATTAGTGATTGGACTTAACAGTTGTTGCTGTTGAATAACTGTCAAACATGCTCCATCCCTTGCGATAGTTAGATCAATTGCTGGCATTTGATATGCTGCTTCCCCCAGTAACTGCTTGAAGAATTGGATGAACTCCTGTTGAATCAGCTTTGGTTCTGTGATTTTCTCCTGGTTCTCCTTATAAATGCAGCTCACTTTGTTTCTTGCCTGTCTAGCTTTCATACAGGCATGGAAATATTTTGTATTGTAGTCTCCCAGCTGTATCTATGTAGCTCTTGATTTCTGCCTTACAATTTTTTCTTGGACTGCTTTCCACTTCTCAATATCAGCTAGGCATTTCCTTTCATCTTCTATCAGGCCTGCATTAAAATAATCTTCATTCAACTTCCCTTGGATCTGGTTCAATTCTTCTCTCATCTTGAATAATCTTTTGTCCACTGATGAATGTTCCTGTTGTATACTTCTTGCTTCTTTCTCAATCTGCTTCAATTTTCTCCGGACTGTGGCCATAGCATCTCCTCTTCTTCTTTGTCTCCATACTCTTTGTACTATCTCCCTATATTTTGTCTGGTTCATTACAGTGGTTAACAGTCTATATGGTCTGTTAACATTCATTCTTTGTACCTCAGTACTTATCATTATTGGAGTATGGTCTGAGCATCCAGGAAGCATGTAGTGAGCCTCTATACCAGTGTATATGTTGAACCATTCAGCATTCCTAAAAGCCCAATCAATATGACTATAAATCCTTATTTGAGCATCTCTTTTATTGCACCATGTGAATTCACCTCCTCTTTTAGTAATCTGCCCAACTCTTATGTCTTCAATACAGCTTTGAAAGTCTACTACTTCAGCTTGTTGTACAGGAATACCATTTATTCTATCATCAACATTTAGTACACTATTGAAATCTCCAATTATAAGCCAAGGATCATTCAATTGTATACTTCTTAGATTTCCCCACAGAGACTGTCTATGTTGCACAGTATGCAATCCATACACAAAAGTTATGTAACAAGTAAAATTAGAATTCTCATCTTTTACATAACAATGGATGATTTGCTCAGTCTTCTCTATTACAGTTACATTGACATGGTCATCCTTCCACATTAGCCATATTCTCCCATTTGGTGCATATTTATAATTGTCCTCAATTCTCCAATCATTACCTATGTTTCTTTGCACTTCCTTTGTTTTCTGCTTTCTGACTCTTGTTTCCAGGCAAGCTATCATACCCACTTTGTTTCTCAGCAAGAATTTTTTCACTTCTCGCTGTTTATGGGACTTATTTAGTCCCCTCACATTCTAGGAAATGATGATCATGGTGGTTGAGCATTAGGAGTGCTTTGTAGGCTTCTTTGTGTTGTTTCTGTCCTTGTGTCTGCTTTCCCATCTTGTTCAGGTGGCTTTTCTTTTATCATCAATGGTGCAAACCTGTTTCTATTTGCCAATTCCTCATAATTGATCTTCTTATGCCTCACAACTTGTGTATTCATCTTTTGCTTGCCTTTATCTAATTCTTGTTTCTCCTCTTGTGCAGTGTTTCCAGTCTGCTTCTCCTTTACTTCCTTGGCCTTCCATATCATTTTCCTCTTCTTTCTTCTTCTTTTCTGCTTGTCTTCTTCTTTCTGTACTTCCATCTGTTTGCATTTTCCTTTCTCATGACCAAAATTGTTACACTCTAGGTAGAATTTTGGTTTCCACTCGAATTCCACCATTTGAATCCAGCTTTGTTGCCCAGGTATCTTAATGTGAACTTCCTCTGGTAGGGGCTGTGTGATGTCCATTTCAACTAGAACTCTAGCATATGAGACTCTCTCACATTCCGCAGTTAATCTATCAGTACAAATTGGCTTACCTAGAAGGCTAGCAATCCTTCCTAGGTTCTCCTCAGTCCAACATTGGATAGACAGACCTGGAAAATTTACCCACAGTAGTACAATTCTCATGGATTCCTCCTTGATCTGGAAATTTGGATCCCAGTCCTTTAGAATCATAGGTCTATTATTAACAGTATATGGCCTTTGCTGCATATGTAACGACCCGATCAGTCGTTTTGAGTACCAGCGCTCCATTTAACAGTCGAAGGCCATGAACAACTTCATTTCAGGTATTATGACTAATACGCATGGTCAGAATTAAATTTCAAGAAGTCCAGAGTTGATTTGGGAAGAGAATTCTCATTCCGAAAGCTTAAAGCTGAAAGAATAAGCTAGGATTTGAATTTCAAGTAAACGACCTCGGAATTGGGATCTGAAGATTCCAGCAGGTTCGTATGATGATTTTGGACTTGGGCGTATGCCCGGATTGGGTTTTGAATAACCCGGGAGCATTTTGGCGCCTATTGTGGAAGTTGGCATTTTAGAAGAAATTTCATAAGTTTGGCTTGAAGAGAATTTTAGTGTTATCAACGTCCGTTTGGAATTTCGAGACTATGAATTGTTCCGTATAGTGATTCTGGAGTTGGGGGCGCAATCGGAAGTGAATTCGGAGGTCCATAGACCATTTTAAAGCCATTTGGCTAAAGATAGAAAGTTGAAGTTTTTGGAAAGTTTGACCGGGGAGTTGACTTTTTGATATCATGGTCGGAATCAAATTCCGGAAGTTGGAGTAGGTCCGTAATGTCAAATATGACTTGTATGCAAAATTTGAGGTCAATCGGACGTGATT
>MU723705.1:7546-33008 GCA_026770625.1 Nicotiana glauca
AGAAATTATTATAGCCAGAATGAATGAATAACATAATAATAACAATTACACTATATGGAGCCTTCATAGGCCTAATCTAAACCTGGGAACCAGGCCTTCAAAAAAAAACAGCTATGAAGCATAGCAGTTATCCATTCACAGCACATTAAACCAGGCTTCCAGTGTGTCCAAGTTCCCAAAAATCCTCAGGGACCCCGGGCAATGCTAACACCAGAACCACACATTCAGCACATAGTTCATAAAAATTTGGAAAACCAGCCCCGATATGTCAGAGTTTAAAAGAGTATCAAGGACCTTAGGCAGTACTCACACTAGGGGTTGTGAGAACCTAAATGACTAAGAGAAGGAGTTTGAAAATCAGTGCATAAAGGGTAGGGGCAAGTTTTGAAGTAGTTCAATTTTCAAAAGAGAAAAAGTTCAGAATACAGAGTTAAAGGCAGAACTGCTCCAAGAAACTAACAAGGTTCAGGTTCAACATACAATTCAAACATTGTGACATCTAATTAAGCTAGATACTCATGCTAGTATTAAAATAATCATGGTTTAAACACATAAACACTTGAATTAAGCAGATATGAGACATGGGTTAAGCCATAAACGTACTTGATTACATGTTTATAGTTCAGAATAGTTATAAAACTGACAAACAAATCAAACCTTAAACTAACTTATGAGAGGATTCCTATTATTCTAAATACCTTTGTCTTAAGTTAATAGTATTATCAAATTACCAGATTGGACAAAATCATGCTAGGAATTGAAATAGTCTAGGCACACAAAGCATAGAGAAGGAAATTGCAAAGGTTAGGGAATACCAGTTGAGAAGAAAGCAAGTAAAGGTGCAGTAATAGTTAAATTCCAGAGTAATTTGGCATTGGCTTTTCCGGCCAAACCATAGCCACTTAGTGCAGAGATCAGAACAGGAGCAAGAGAGAGATAGCTTAAGTTTTAGTAGTGAGAATAGGAGAGTTCAAGTCTTGTAATGTTGTCTAAAGGGAGTGAGGAAGGGGGTTTAAATAGCATTCAATGAAGCAAACAAATAAGGTAATGAACCAGTCTTACACAAATAAGATATGAGAATAAATTAACATCAGTTGATAGGCATAAAATCAGTCTAGCATCAATTGATGGAATCAATCAGTAGTCAAATAACGCAAGGAATAATTCCAAAATCAATTAGAAGTCGACTTTACCAATCAGAACATAAAATCAGGCCAGTAAACATCAATGCTAAAGTAAAGAACGGGTAAATCAGATAAATAAACACTACTACTAAAGGAAAGTCTAATTTTAAACCCTAATTTAGGTAAGTAAAAATTAATTAGTAATTAATCGACAGAGCTAAAGGCAAACAGGCAGAAACTGTAAAGTGAATAGTTAAATAATCGGAACACTAAGAGAATAGGTAGAAATACCACGACATATAATAAGTAAAATCAGTCAGAAAATAAATAAGGAAACCTAACAGATACACAGTGACGAAAACGTTTAAAGGTTAAAAACATTTTTGCAAAATCTGTTGAAATCAAAACCCTAGTTTTAGGGTAAATAAAATCGGTCAGGAATAATAATAGAAAGAGATAGAAGTATTGAAATGTTAAAGGAGAAATACCAAAATGAATCATACAATCGCTTTAGATCCGGGAAGATCTAAGTAGATTCAACCAAATAGAGCCAGGTTCATAAAAAATAAACAGAAGTTGAATCAAAATCTGGTTTGAACCAGATTTGAAACCCTAAGATCGAAAATATTCGTACTCATAGGTGTTGGAATGAACATAGACGGAAACAACCATGATATAAGAGACTTTGAACCAGATCTGGTTCGAGTCTCTTGAAATTCACTTGCCATTTGAGGCAAATAAATCAAGTAACATCAAGATCGAGTAGCCAGTAAAGAAACGAAGCCAAATAAGGCAGGGAATCAAGAGAAGATCCCATGAATCGAAAGGGAAAGTGTGACGGCGGGATAGGGTTTGAGAGTGAAAGAGGTGAGGAGATGAAAGGATCAGAAGACGGCGGGTGGGGGGAAGAAATGAATCAGGGTTTGGGGGTGTTTGGTATATTTATAGCCTGTTTGGCCAAGTTTCTTTTGAGGCAGAAGCACTTTTTTTTTGGTCAAAAGTGCTTTTTTCTAAAATTAAGGTGTTTGGCCAAGCTTTTGAAAGGAAAAAAAGTGCTTTTGAGGAGAAGCAGAAGTAGTTTTGGAGAAGCAGAAAAAGTAGCTTTTTTTCAAAAGCACTTTTGAGAAAAATACACTTAAAAGCTATTTTTTAAAGCTTAGCCAAATACTAATTGCTGTCCAGAAGTACTTTCGAAATCTATTTACCAAACACAAACTGCTTCTCACCAAAAGTACTTTTGAAAAAAGTACTTTTGAGAAAAAGTGCTTCTCAAAATAAGCTGATTTTTGTAGCTTGGCCATTAGAAGGGATGAATGATTTTGGGCCGTTGATCTTCTGTGATTAACGGCCAGGAATAGATTTTGCATGGGGCGGGTTTAATTTGGATGGGTATGGGTATGGGTATGGGCATGGGTATGGGTATGGTTAGTTAGGTTAGGGTGTCGGGAATTGGATTATTGGGCTGGATAGGGTATTGGGCTGAGTAGGTCCGAAAATTAACTAAGAAATGGGCTATATTTAAAATACCCATTTAAATTACTAAAATAATTTATAAAAATAATTCATAAATGATAAAAAAATGTAATTTGCACGTAAAATGATTTAAAATAAGTACTTAATATTATAAAAATATAAAATATTATTTTCTGTATAGATAATATAATTATGCATATATATATATATATATAGGCTATTATTGCAAAAATGTACAATTCTAGTCTTAAAAATGCAAATGTAATTATAAAAATACAATAAAAATATTTAAGCATTATATGGGCATGCTTGATAAATTTTGAGAATTAAATCATCATAAAAAATAATATGAAGGATAATTATTGGATATTTGTATAATAAAAAATATAGAAATAAATTGATTTAAAGCCTTTTAAATTATTAAAAAATTATATAAATGCTGGGGCATGTTTGTAAATCTAATAATAATGTATGTACACAACTTTGAAGATATAAGTGCATATTTAAAATATATGAGATAAAAATTGGGTAATAACAGCTAGTAGAATATTTCCGCAAGCAGAAGTATCATTATACTCAAATTATTCATTTTTTATTTTTACTTGGCCTCAAACATTATCCAGGCAATAATTTCACTGAAGAAAGGAGATGCATTTAAAGAAGTATGAAAAAAGAGGGAAGCTCAAATTCTGCCCTCTGAGGCTATCCACGATAAAGCATTTCATGGAATATCTCTTGAGCTTTTCAACCCTTAAGGAAATTCTCAAAATAAATAGTATCGTATTTGGAATGTATATCCATATAATTAATTAAAAACTTGTCATTCTCATTGGGAAGAAGATACAATCAATGTTCTTGGCATTGCCTATTCATAGTTTATTGAGTTTTACTGGATGACAAATCTTTGAAGACATTATTATACATTAGCCATTTAGACTTAGAACTCTACTTATTCTTCTTTTTCTTCTATCAGTTCTAGGTTCCCTTTTCCTAGAAGTGCACTTTGCAAGGAAATGGTAAAAATAAAAATTCTAAACTTATTTTCCTTCATCATATATAGGTTTTAATATATCCAAAGATAAGTGTATTTTTTGTTGTTGTTGTTGCTACATGCATAAAATAATTAAATTTCTTTTCTAAGTTGTTTCTTTATGACTATTTTGTCTATGTAGATATAGGCATCATTTTTTATTTTTTGCTTCTAGATGCCATTGGTGAGTCAAGTTCTAGCTGCGGTGGAATCTAATTCTTAGAAATCGTTGAGTTCTTCCTTAATAATAATTCAATTCAGTCTGAGTTTAGTTTTCAATTATTCATATAATTTGAATCATTGGCTCATTGCAGAGGAGTAAACATTGTTGTGAGCATCCTTAAACTCATGTAACTTCCTTACTTGATGCATAACCCGATTTAGGTGCTCAACTACTGAAAGTTTCATTGCTCTCCAAGACTCCTTTGGGAAATATGGTATTTTATAGTTGGAAAAAACTCATGAGAAAAATTTAACAACAAGGTCATATCTCAAAACTCAAATAGCATGAAGAAGCTTTTGTTCAAAAATTTGGTTGTCGATGATTTCAATGTCATCAAGAGCGAAAGAAATTTATCGGCACCATTTATTATCTAATATTATATATTTGATAACAATTATTAGATGCAAAATTACACTTGTATTGGATTTACAATTTATTTTGATTTTTCTTTTATGTTCTTGATACATTGAATAATATGGATTATTTGTTATTTTTTATTCTGGATTTAGTAAAATGTGTTGGGATTTTTGAAATAATTTTTTAAATTTTTTATTTGAATGAAAATAGGCAAGATGTACAATAAAATATTAGCTCTTTACTAATCCTTACTAACAGTAAGAAAAGTTGTGAAGGGTTCTCATTTACTGGCCATTATCACTACCACTAAATTTTTCCTTTACTAGCAATATAATAGATCTTTACCTGCTATAGAATAGCTGCAACATGTATGATCTAGGAATTTGAAAGAGGGTTAGTGGCCATTAATTGCTGGTAAATATTTATCGCTAAAACTTATGGACATTTAGCGACAATAAAAAGGATCTTTACCGGCACACTTTGTAATGGCCGCTAAATCCTTTGCTGATGTTGGATATGCCCACCAAAATCTAATTGTCGGTAAAGGATTTAGCGGCAATAAATATTGCCGCTAAAGAGTATAATTATTGCCGCTATAGGCCTTTTTTATTGTTGTGGATATGGAAGATCTGGTTCATGGGCTGAAGCAGTCAACTCTGCCTATTACTTAATTAACAAGTGCATGATTATTTGTTGTTGTGGATATGGAGGATCTGCGGTAGTGTTTTTGTGGAACGCGCTGGATGCCTCCGCGGACTCAGTCCATTCTGTGTGGTTCGCGGAGCCTGGATTTAGAGATTTGATTTTTTAGAGTCAAGACTAGTGCGGCCGCACACCATTTTGTGCGGTCCGCACTGACACCGCAGGGGCATTTTTTGTCCGATTTTTTCAGCTTAGTATAAATAGAATCGTTTTTCCATTTTTAGGGTATCAGCTATTTTCCAAACTTGAGCTGTGCTCGTGAGAAGCCATTTTGTAGCCATTTGGGCACTTTAACTTAGTTTTAGCAATTCAATCATTATATTTACTTCAGTAATTTAATATTATATCTTTCTCTTCATCTATTTATCTGATTTTCTCTTCAAGCATGATTAGCTAAACTCATTAGCTAGGGTTATGGCTCAATCCTAGTGTGGGTAATTGATGGGTGTTGTGATTTAGGGCTAGATTGGCTATGGCTGTTTGTTATTTAGGTCAATTTTATGGTTTAATTAGTTGCAAATACTGGTCTGTGCTAAATTGACTTGGTTCTTCTTAAGAAAGAGAGCCTAAGTCTCCAAAATTGACCCAACAAGGAATTGGGATGGACTTAAGAGAATTGATAGTTTCAATTAAAGGGTTAAACCTCGAGAGAGTAATTACTCGACTTGAACCCTAGTTGTTTGAGCAAATTTGCCTACCCAATTGGTCTTGAGAAAGTCAATTGGGAAAAATCACTCTCTCTACCGAGAGGTGTGAGAGTGGGTAAACTCTGCAACGGTTATAGCATATTTCCCCAAATATGTCAATCGTGCCTTAGAAGCAATTACCCGTCAATTAGCCACCTAGGTGAAAGTCACTACCCTAGTGCCTTTTTTCCATTAGATAAAACTTGTAGCAATTCTCGTTTAGCATAATCTAGTTGCATTTATAATTAGTAGTTGATAATAGTAGACTATTAAAGAAAAGACCAAAAATGATTGGAAGTGACATTTGGAACAATTACACAACTCCACTCTAGATAGATACTCGACTCCCTTACTAGCTCCCTATGGCAATCGATCCCGGCCCACAAATCGGGTAAAAACTATTGTGACCCTCTCTTCCTACTTTTTAGTAGTGCGGAGTAGGAAGCGATCAACTTTTTGGCGCCGTTGCCAGGGAGCTAACGGTTTTGACAATCTATTTAGTTAGTTTTGTGTATTGTTCTTCTTTCCTTCTTTGTTACTTAGATGATTTTGAGCAAGATGAGGTGCCTCTTGCACCTCAAGGACAACGGAGAGGCCGGAATTCAAATGCTAATCCAAATTATAATATTCCAGACCCTCCTCTTCAAACTCCAAGAGTGGCTCCCAGAGTATTACCAAATCAAGGGTATACAAGTGCTATTGTCCCTCCCTAAATATGGGCGAGGAATTTTCAAATAACCAATGTGATGTTGACCTTGCTCGAGCAACGTAGGTATTTCACGGGCGCCTCCGATCAAAATGCCTACAAGCATCTCAAGGGGTTCGTAGATATATGTTGGGGGAGCAAGCGGATGAATGTGCCCAAAGATGCTCTTAGGTTGAGACTTTTCCCATTCTCACTTCGGGGGAAAGCATTGGATTGGCTAGATAGACTCCCCAACCATTCCATCACAGCTTAGGATGAGTTTGCGGATAAGTTTATTGTTAAGTTTTTCTCACCCAGGCACATAGCAGCACTTCGAGATGAAATATTGGCCTTCAAGCAGGAGCCAACGGAACCTTTGAATAAAATCTGGGAGCGGTTTAGAACAATGGTGGAAGAATGCCCAAACAACGATATGACCGAGGCGATGATTCAACAAACCTGCTATCGGGGCATCAACACCATGAATCAATGCATTGTGAACCAATTGTCTGGGGGAAAATTTATGAAGCTTCCTTACATTGAGGCGTGTGAGATATTAGACGAGATGGCCGACACTTCTTCGGCGTGGAAAAGTAGAGCGAATGTGCCCCAAGGTGACCCCACGGTCATCCATTTACTCAAGGAATTATGCGATCATGGTCAAGCTATTGCTGAGCTTACTACTACAATGAATCAATTGGCGAAGGCTTAGTTGCAGCAATTTCAAAATCCTCGCCAAGTCAATGCCATGGAAGGTGTAAACATGCTCGTAAATAAGAGAAGGCAAAGAGGGCAACAAGCTCAAGGGAATTCTGAACAATATGATAATGATGGTGGTAGTTATTCAAATGACTGTTATGATGATCAAAGTGAAGAGGTACAATATGTCAAAAACTATCAGGGCAATAGAGGCAACTCTTCAAACCAACAATGGCGACCCCAAGGAAATTGGGGCAATCAACAACAAGGTGGTGATAATTGGAACAACAACAACCAAGGCGGTAATTGGGGGAACAACAATCAGGGCAACCAAGGGAATTGGATTGGTAATAACAACAACTGGAACAACAATAATAATTAAGGTGGATGGAACAATGGGAACTAAGGAAATCGGGGGCAAGGCTTTTAAAGGACCCCTATGTACCAACAACCGAACAATCCACCCCTTCCCTTCTCAAGGTCATAGTCTGGTAATAATATGGGTAGAATTGAAATGATGTTCGAACTAATGATAAAGAAGAACCAAGATTCCGATGCTCAATTGGCTTCCCACAATACCTCTATCCGGAACTTGGAGGTGCAATTATGCTAGATCTCTCAATCGTTGAATACTCACCCTAAGGGTGCTCTACCAAGTGATACGATAGTGAACCAGAAGGGTGGAAACAATCATGTGATAGTGGTTACAATAAGAAGTGGGAGAGGTTGTGATGTGCATGCCTCGAAAGATAAGCAAGTTTTGGATGATGATGTTGAGTTGCGGGGAGATGGTGTACCTTTGATAGTTGAAGATGTGGCTGAGAATGAGGTGAACAATGATGTGAGGATTGATATTAATGAGGCCGAGGTGGAAACTCAAGATGCCGTGAACCCGTCTAGGGAACACGTGATTGACATGCCCAAGCCGGTGGTGCCCAAAGCCAAGGCACATTTGCCTAGTCCACCTATGCCTTACCCTCAACAGTTAGCAAAGTAAAAGAGTGACAACCAATTCAAAAATTTCATTGACATGATGAAAAGCCTTACAGTCAATGTGCTTTTGGTGGAGTCACTTGAACAAATGCCGGGAATGCCAAGTTTATGAAGGATTTGGTGACAAAGAAGCGGTCGATGGATTGTGAAACAATAAAAATGACTCATCAAGTTAGTGCTACCGTACACTCTATGGCCCCAAACTTGAAGACCCCGGAGTTTTTACTATCCCTTGCGCTATTGGAAGTGCAGATTTGCCAAGGCCCTTGTGATTTGGGGGCTAGCATAAATTTGATGCCTTATTCGGTCTTCAAGAGGGGTTGCTCTGATGGTAAGCAACCCCCACTTCCAATCGAGAGGTTGTGAGTTCGAGTCTCCCCAAGAGCAAGGTGGGAAGTTTTTGGAGGGAAGGATGTCGGGGGTCTATTTGGAAACAGCCTCTCTACCCTAGGGTAGGGGTAAGGTCTGCATACACACTACCCTCCTCAGACCCCACTAAGTGGGATTATACTGGGTTGTTGGTGTTGTTGTTGTTGTTGTTATTCGGTCTTCAAGACTTTGGGAATTGGGCAACCTAGGCCGACCTCAATGAGACTTCAAATGGCGGATAGATCGATGAAGCGACCTTTGAGCATAATTGATGATGTACTTGTCCGGGTGGATAAGTTTATATTGCCGGCCGATTTTGTCATTTTGGATTGTGAAGTGGATTTTGAAGTCCCAATTATTCTAGGAAGACCTTTCCTTGCAATAGGGAAGGCATTGATTGATGTTGAAGCGGGTGAGCTAACTTTCCGAGTGGGGTATGAGAAGGTCATCTTCCATGTTTGCAAGTCCATGAAGCAACCCAATAGCACCAAGGTATGCTCATTTGTGGACATTGCCACAACTGTGATCGTGGATGACACAAGTTCTATGATTAATGTGGAGGATCCCCTTGAGGTCGTGCTTCTAAATCTTGATGTCAATGATGATGCTAGCTGAGTGGAGTGCGTAAATGCCTTGCATGGAATGGGGTCCTATTTTTATGATCCAAGAAGGCTATCCTTGGACCTCGAAAATATAAAGATGCCTCCAACTAAGCCATCAACCACCGGTGTTGGAGCTGAGGCAATTTCCTCCATACCTCAGGTATGAGTTCTTGGGCCCTGTTCTACTTTACTTGTTATTCTTTCCTCGTGCCTTACTAACTTGCAGGTAGATGCCACTTTGGTGGTTCTCAAAAAGAGGAAGAAAGCAATTGGGTGGACATTGGCCGACATTCGGGGAATAAGCCCCGCATTCTGAATGCACAAAATCATTTTAGAGGATGATGCAAAACCCTCCTTGGAGCATTAAAGAAGATTGAATGAGGCAATGCAAGAGGTGGTGAAGAAAGAAGTGATAAAATGTTTGGATGCTGGGGTTGTGTACCATATCTCCGATAGCTCATAGACTTCTCCGATGCAATGTGTGCCGAAGAAGGGTGGGATGACTGTGGTGACAAATGACTACAATGAACTTATTACCACTCGAACCGTTACTGGATGGAGGGTATGTATAGACTACTGGAAACTGAATAAGGTGACCCACAAGGATCATTTCCCTTTGCCATTCCTTGACCAAATGCTTGATCGCCTTGCGGGACGTGCTTTTTATTGCTTTTTGGATGGCTACTCGGGGTATAATCAATTCTTAATCACTCCGGAGGACCAGGAGAAGACCATATTCACTTGCATATATGGGACATTTGATTTTTCTCGGATGTCGTTCGGGTTGTACAATGCTCCGACGACCTTCCAACGATGCATGATGGCTATTTTCATCGACATGGTGGAAGATATCTTGGAAGTTTTCATGGATGATTTCAGTGTGGTTGGCGATTTTTTTGAAGAGTGTTTGGGTAATTTGGATAGAGTCTTGGCCTGATATCAAGACACAAATCTCGTTCTTAATTGGGAAAAATGCCACTTCATGGTTGAAGAGGGCATAGTGTTTGGTCACAAAATTTTTAAGCATGGGATTGAAGTAGACAAAGCCAAAATTGAGGTTATTTTAAGGCTCCCTCCCCCCACTTCTGTCAAAGGGGTGAGGAGTTTTCTTGGACATGCGGGGTTCTACCATCGATTTATTAAGGATTTTTCGAAAGTTGTGAATCCCCTTTGCAAGTTGCTAGAGAAAGATGCTAATTTTGTGTTTGATGAGAAATGCATGGAGGCCTTCGAATTTCTCGAGCATAAGTTGACCACTACTCCTATCATTACTGCACCTAATTGGAGCTTTCCCTTTAAGCTCATGTGTGATGCTAGCGATGTTGTGGTTGGAGCAGTGTTAGGTCAATGTGTGAACAAAATATTTCATCCGGTGTACTATGCGAGCAAGATAATGAATGACGCTCAATTGAACTACACGGTGACTAAGAAAGAGTTGTTTTCCATAGTGTTTGCAATGGAAGAGTTCCGACCATACCTTTGGGGGCCAAAGTCATAGTGCACACCGATCATTCCACCCTTAGGTACTTGATGACAAAGAAAGACTCCAAGGCAAGATTGATGAGATGGGTTTTACTACTTCAAGAGTTTGATCTAGAAATTGTGGACTGGAAAGGTAGTGAGAATCAAGTGGCAGACCACTTGTCCCATTTTGAGGAGGAAGGGAGGCCTTGTGATGGCCTAGAGATCAATGACTCATTTCCCGATGAACAAATCCTTGCGGTGTCAATAAATGATATGCCATGATTTACCGATGTTGCTAATTACCTTGTGAGCGGAATAGTCCCGTATGAGCTCTCTTCTAACCAAAGGAAGAATCTCAAGCGGAATAGCTTGGACTTCTATTAGGATGAGTCATACTTGTTCAAGATTTGCACGGATGGTGTGATTCGAAGGTGTGTCCCGGAGCAAGAGCAATTGAGTATTTTGGAGGCTTGTCATTCCTCTCCCTATGGTGGCCATCAGGGCGGGACAAGGACAGCTTCTAAAGTTCTTAGCTGTGGGTTTTATTGGCCAACTTTGTTCAAAGATGTAGGTGATTTTGTGAAGAGATGCGATGAGTGCCAAAGAGAGGGCGGGATTTCCAAGAAAGATGAGATGCCTCTAAACACAATTCTTAAAGTTGATATCTTTGATGTATGGGGTATTAATTTTATGGGCTCTTTTGTTATCTCTTATGGGAATACTTACATTCTTGTAGCGGTTGATTATGTGTCAAAATAGGTTGAGGCCATGGCCTTGCCCAACAATGAAGCTAGGAGTGTGGTGGCATTTCTAAAGAAGAGCATTTTCACAAGGTTTGGTACACCCCGGGCAATTATCAGTGATGGAGGATTGCATTTTTTTAATAGAGCTTTTGATGCCTTGCTTTCTAAGTATGGTGTCAACCACAAAGTCTCTACACCTTATCATCCTCAAGAAGTGGACAGGTTGAAGTGTCTAATAGGGAGATCAAGAGCATTTTGTCCAAAACTTTCAATGCCAATAGGACTGATTGGTCTAAAAAGATAGATGATGCTCTATGGGCTTACTGGACTGCTTACAAGACCCTAATTGGTATGTCACCATACCGGTTGGTGTTTGGGAAATCATATCATCTACCAGTGGAGTTAGAGCATAAGGCCATGTGGGCCTTGAGGATGCTTAATCTTGAGTGGGATGTTGCGGCCAATCTTCGTGTTGAACAACTAAATGAACTTGATGAATTCTGGTTCCATGCCTACTCTAGTTCATCCTTTTATAAGGACAAGATAAAGTACCTCCATGACAAATACACTCAGGGCAAGGAGTTCAAAGTTGGTAATTTGGTGCTCTTATTCAATTCTCGTCTAAGGTTGTTCCCGGGAAAGCTGAAATCAAAGTGGAGTGGACCATTTGAAGTTATGTGTGTGACCCCGTTTGGTGCTCTAGATTTGAAAAACAAAAGTGGTGAAGTTTTTCGAGTGAATGGGCATCAGGTCAAGCATTATCTTTGGAAGTTTGATGATAACCATGTGGTGGCTGTTGTTCATTTCAAATAATGTGATGGTAACCCGCGTCGTGCCGCGACTTTAAATCACATGATTATTGGGAGGTTACCCATGCGTTTTTCTTTTTGTTTTCTTTGATTTTCTTTGTAGTATAGGATTGATTTTTGGGCTAACTGGTTGTGAGATGTTGCAGTATTGAGTTGATGTAGTGCAGGACATAATTGAATAAAAATCGCGTAGTCTCTGAAGTTTCCAGTGCTGCCGCATTACACTGTGTGCGTTCTACACTGGTAAAGGGTGACAAAAATTGCTCTCTGAGGTTTACCACCGCGGCCGCGGTTGATTTGGTACGGTCCGTGGTGGACCACCGCGGTCGCGGTCCATTTTGTACGGACTGCATGGGTTACTGAGTTGGAATTAAACATAATAGACCAGTGCGGACCGCGGTCCATTTTATGCGGCCGCACTGGTAGGTGAGAATGGGCCCTAGGGGTTTCCCTATAAATAGACCCCAAGGACCCCCTTTTACCCTTTTCGCAATTTTAACTCTCAGAGATCCCAGAGCACTGTTCATCTTCTTCCTTGACCATAATTCTTGATTAACATTGATTAACTGCACTTCATCTCAATAGCTGGTAACATTTCACTCAATTCTTCTTTGTTGAATTGTGTAATTTCGTTTTATTTTCATATTCCTTAACTTGTAGTTCTTCTTCTCCCTATATTTCTCTAATTGTTAGATTAGGTTAGTTTAAATGGTAATTCTTGTGGACTTGGTGAGTATAATGGACTGGGTAATTGAGTAGGGACCCTAATTAGGTGAAAGTTTGAACTTAAGAACAAAATTAATGAACCCTAACTCAGTGTCAAATCTGGGCACCCTGTGTGGGCCACGATCAATTCTGTGCGGTTCGCGGTGTGCAAGTGTGGTCCGCATTACCACTTTGTGCGGACCGCAGTGATGAACTTCTGTAAGGTGACTATTTCCCAGTGCGGACGCACTACATTTTGTGCGGTCTGCACTGGCCTAGTGCGGCCACGGATGGTTTTTTGTGGGCCGCACTCGTGAGATTCAGAGGATATATTTTTGGAACCCCATACCTGTACGGACCGCGGTCATCTTTGTGCGGTCCGAGGTGGCCTCAGTGCAGCCGCACTGCCATTTTGTGTGGTCCGCACTAGGCAACTCCTGCAATATTTTCGTTTGTCTGCAACATTGTTTTATGTGAACCCACTGATACTAACAAGTTATTTGAATTGTGTTTACAGACAATGGTTAAACAACAAGGAGGAAAAAGATCAAAACAACCCGGGAGAGATGAATCCTCCCAGGGGGGTCAAAGGAAAGAAGATGATCAAACTCACTCCCCAAGCACTAGAAAACTAATCAAAGCTGCAGACAGAGCTGTTTCCCATTCCTCGGGGAGTGAGTATCAACTGTAAGGGATATTTATTCAGAATCCGTGCCAAAATATGTTGAAGATTGGCCGAAGATATTCAGGCTAAGAGATACCCCTCCACCATCACCCACTGCCCAAGCACCAGAGCATGTTCCAACTAAGTCGTCTGAGGGCTCAACAACTGGCAGTGGTGAATGCTCCACCTCCCCCACAGCTTCATTATCCGTGGAGGGTGCAGACGGAGGTGAGGAGGAGGTACAAGGGGATTAGGAGATAGCTGAAGGTGGTGAGCCTCAGGTAGGAGGCATTACCCGAACTGGAACGCCCGATGTTTGGGAGGATAGGTTTGTGAGCCAGGTGGCGTACCACAAGTTTAGGGAGTGGTGGACAGTGAGAAAGTTGATACCGGAGCGAATTTTCATTGACAGATATCTATTACCCCCACAACCTTGACGTGTAAAGACAATTAGGGCTAGAGTGGGCTGGGAACAATTTTTTGATAAATGTATAGATGCCAACGAACACATGGTCAAGGAGTTTTACTGCAATGTAGCCCACATCCAAAAGGGCTTCAAAGTGACCAAGGTTCGTAACAAGATAGTCTTGTTTGAAGGGAAATACCTAAACGAATACTTGGGCTTCAATGAGGAGGACAAGACTTTATATATGGCAAAATTGGAGATGGGCGAGGAGGTCCGTCCATGCTTAGCTCAGCACCTGGCAATCCCAGGTACTGTTCCTGAGTGGTTGACTGATGGGGTAAAAATATTGAGGAGGACCTTAAACTTTGAGGCGAGGGTTTGGGAGACATTTGTTTGCAGCCGGTTGGATCCTACTTCACATGACCAGACTCTTCCTCTCCACTGGGTTGTATTGGTTTCTTCGATTATGGTGGGATACGCCATAAATGTGGGGAATGTGATGTCCCGCATTATCTCGTTAGTGGGAGCAGAGCATGATCGGAACTACCCTTTCCCCAGCACCCTTACAATGTACTTCTGGGACTTGGAGGTGGATAAGAAGCCCTACGACGTCAAGGTCAAGGTGACAACCCTATTCTCCTAGTATAGATTGAAGGGGAATGACAACCCCAAGGACAAGAACTACAAAGCCCCT
Source organism: Nicotiana glauca (assembly GCA_026770625.1). Classification (NCBI taxonomy): domain Eukaryota; kingdom Viridiplantae; phylum Streptophyta; class Magnoliopsida; order Solanales; family Solanaceae; genus Nicotiana; species Nicotiana glauca. Next base: position 21,975 of record MU723705.1, read on the forward strand.
ACTTCTGCCCCAACTGGCCAGTCTGAAGAGCCAGTTGTGGTAGAGGTCCCTACTGAGCCTACCTCCACTTCTGCTGAGATGCCTCCTGGACCTTCCACATCTTCAGCCATTCCTCCTGGCCCTTCCATATCAGTAGGCCCGGAGATCCCATCTTCCCGGACCCATCCTATCACTTCCCACTAACTAAGTCAAATGCTTCAGAGTATCAACAACTGGATGTATACTGCTTCATCCAAGTTGTCCACCTTGACCACCACTATTGCAGCTCAGTCGGCACCTCAGCCAGCTCAGGTCCCACAATCGATAGAGGATCCTTTGAAGGAAATTCTTGAGAACCAGAAGAAAATCCTCACCACTCAGGATGCATTGGCAAAGGTAGTTGATTTGCATAGCAAGGATCTCAAGGATCTTGCTAAGGAGCATAAGAAGTTGCAAAAGACACGGGCCTCCAAGGAGTCCGTGAAGGAGCTGCATGTAGATGTTGACAAGTTGAATGCAGACCAGCTGCCTATTTCCAGCAGCTGAGCCACAGCCGGAGCAGACCCAGAGGCCTTCGAAGAGGAGAACGATTCCTAGAGCATATGATGTCATCATCCAGTTGGCGGACCCACCAGAGGCTTCCTCCAGTTAGCCACAGGATGTACCAGTTCCAGAGCCTGTCCAGGCCCAGGCCCAGGTCCCAGTAGCAGCAGAGCAGAACATCGAGATTCAGTCTGAGGTTCCCGAGCACACAGAGGACCCAGGGACCACCCATGATCCTATGCAGACAGACATGGCTTAGGGAGTCTTCTATATCCTTTTTCTCTACATTTTTGGTGCTTATTTGGACTAGTTGGCATTGGGGACAATGCCAGCTTTTATTTGAGGGGGTGCGCCCAACATTTTTGGATGACTGTATATATTGATATATTTTATGCTTTCTTGATTTTTATTTGGTTTGTATATAAGTTTATATTTAGTTACTTTTTATCGCACTTTTTGTCTTTCCTTAGGTATGTATATAAAGTTAAATCATTGTATGTATTCATCCCCCGTTGTATATTCAAATCCCCTATTTTATATATTCATTCTATTTTTGCAAAAAAAATTCATTTTTAGCTTCTTTTTTATGTTCGTAGCTTTTTGTTTTGTTTTGGATATTTTCAATAAGCCTTTGGTTTTCTTAATGCCACAATTCTTTCCAAAGGTGGAGTGTTGTGTGAATCCGGAGGCTCTTCCCAATGATGGATGGCGTGACAACCTTCTTAAGGGTTTGAGTCTGTTTTTCTTTTTGTTTTTAGTAGTTTGTAGTTAAGGATACCTCAACCAAAGCTTCACTTGGGCCTAGCACATTTGCCTTTGATCCCATGTTCAAAGACAAAATGTTGTGTTTAGGATGGTGAAAGTTATGGCCTTGAGACTCTCGCGTTGGCCGATAATCATCAAGTGGTTTTTCGGGACCATTGTGTGCTCAAATCATATCTAAGGCTATTGTGGGCCCCGACTCTATGTCTTTAGAAATCCTTTAGCCTGTGTGGTGAGAAATATGATTCCGAGTCCAAGTCCCGAGCCAATGGTCTAGAACTTGCCCTGAATGTTTGTTGAGGCAAAATCTTGAGTGAAATTTGACTTGAGAGGTGATTATAGGCTCTCCTTGATCCAAACGATATTTGAACAATTCCATAGCCTACCAATAATATTATCCCTAGTTAACCCTTTTGAGCCTTAGACCTTTTTCTTTCAAGAACCATGATACAAGCTTATACCCGTTCTATAAGATACCCTCTCTTGGCACCCGATCTTTCCTTGAGCACATGGAAAAAGTATAAGTTTGGGGGGAGAGACGAGGATGGCAACAAAGTGGTAAAAGGAACAAAAATGAAGAAAAGGAAAGGCAATGAAAAAGAAAGAAAAGCAAAAAGACAAAAAGAATGTTCAATGTGAAAAAAAGAATAAAAAGGGGATTTAAGAAAAGCAATAAATGAAAGGCGTGGAAAGTTGAAAAAGGAGAAAAAGTGTGAAAAGCACAAGAAGGAGTGACAATGTGTCTCTCTAACCCCTTAGAAAGAAGTGAAATGACTCAAAGAGTCAAGTGAATTGTGCCAAATGAATCAAAAGAAGTGTTTAAGGGAAGATGGAACCCACTTGAATAAAAACATGACCTACCCTGGATCAAAAGCCTTCACAATGACTCCACAAAAAGCCCTATATGATCTTGAGTCAAATGAAGCTTGCATTAGTAGATACTTACATAAGGGGCAAGCATAGGGTACTTAGAGCCAGACTTGTGACCTTTCCTTGAGAGAGATGAGTGAATTTCCAATAACCTCATTTTGTGTGCCAATATTCTAAAAGGTGAGGTTTGCTTAGGGAGAATTGAGGATGTGTGAGTTTGGGTTCCCAATGACCAAAGTAATTGAGAAAGTTCTTTGATGTAATGAGTCAACTCTTGATGCTCTTGTGCCACACTTGATCCATGGTTTTTCAAAGGTTAAATGTTGTTAATGACTCATTTGTATTGAGGGCAATTGTTAGTGCCAATTGATGCTAGTTGAGGTTACTTTAGGATAGCTGAAAATTCTTGGATTTTCCCTTAAGGGGTGGGTCTTATTTTGTTTGCTTGAGGACAAGCAAAAGCTTAAGTTTGGGGGAGTTTATAACTAGGGATTTTGACGTGTTTCATGCTCCTTCTTGCTTACGCTTTGACTATAAATTCTTACAAAATAGTCCCAAAAGGCTCATAAGTTGTGCTTGATTGCAGGTTTGATCAACAAAGTGACGAGATATCAAAGATCGGCTCAAAAAGAGTGAAACCTGCACAAGTACCAAAGATAAGACAACTCAGGACAAATAGGCCTAGTGCGACCGCACTACACTTTGTGCGGTCCGCATTAGGGAGATTCAGATACCTGGGTTATAAGGCATCAAGCAGTGCGGCCGCAATAGATATTATGCGGCCCGCACTAAAGACACCGCGGCCGCACTACCATTTTATGCGGTCCACGGAAGCAAACTTCAGAGAGATGTCAAGTGCCAAGGTTCAAGCCTGTGCGGTCTGCGGTAGTGTTTGTGCGGATTGCGCTAGATGCCTCCACGGCTGCAGTCCATTCTGTGTGGTTCGCAGAGCCTGGATTCAGAGATTTGATTTTTCAGAGCCAAGAGACTAGTGCGGCTGCACACCATTTTGTGCGGTCCGCACTGACCTTGTAGGGGCATTTTTGTCCGGTTTTTCCAACTTAGTATAAATAGAACCTTTTTCCATTTTTAGGGTATCAACTATTTTCCAAACTTGAGTTGCGCTCGTGAGAAGCCATTTTGTATCCATTTTGGGCACTTTAACTTAGTTTTAGCAATTGAATCATTATATTTACTTCAGTAATTTAATATTATGTCTTTCTCTTCATTTATTTATCTGTTTTTCTCTTCAAGCATGAGTAGCTAAACCCATTAGCTAGGGTTGTGGCTCAACCCTAGTGTGGGTAATTGATGAGTGTTGTGATTTAGGGCTAGATTGGCTATGGGTGTTTGTTATTTGGGTCAATTTTATGGTTTAATTTATGAATTAGTGGTTGCAAACACTGGTTTGTGCTAAGTTGACTTGGTTCTTCTTGAGAAAGAGAGCCTAAGTCTCCAAAATTGACCCAACAAGGAATTGGGATGGAATCAAGAGAACTGATAGTCCCAATTAAAGGGTTAAACCTCGAGAGAGTAGTTACCCGACTTGAACCCTAGTTGTTTGAGCAAATTTGCCTACCCAATTGGTATTGAGAAAGTCAATTGGAAAAAATCACTCTCTCTACCGAGAGGTGTGAGAGTGGGTAAAATTGTACAACGGTTATAGCATATTTCCCCTAACATGTCAATCGTGCCTTAGAAGCAATTATCCGTCAATTAGCCACCTAGGTGAAAGTCACTACCCTAGTGCCTTTTTATCCATTAGATACAACGTGTAGCAATTCTCGTTTAGCATAATCTAGTTATTTATAATTAGTAGTTCATAATAGTAGACTATTAAAGAAAAGACCAAAAATGATTGGAAGTGACATTTGGAACAATTACACAACTCCACTCTAGATAGATACTCGACTCCCTTCCTAGCTCCCTGTGGAAATCGATCCCGACCCACAAATCGGGTAAAAGATATTGCGACCCTTTCTTCCTACTTTTTAGTAGTGCGGAGTAGGCAGCGATCACATATCAGTCACTTTACCAATGAGGTGAGCCAGTTGTATAGACTTCAAGGTATATTTGCCGCATCCGCAGACCTCGAAGTCCCTATCTATTCTATCCCATTGTCAAACACTTCTTATATATTTATTTTTTATTAGACTCTAGAGTATGGCAGTACTGTTTCTTTATTTAGCTTGTGACTTATGACCTTCCGGGTTTTGGGAGAGTTTAAGTACTTTTCGAAAGTGATTGTTGGAAATGCCGAGCGGCATCTCATGTCCTTGTTTAACTTTACCTGTTAGTTAATAGTTTTTATGTTTTTTGTTCCTTTTTCCAAAATGTTAGGCTTCCCTAGTCATAGAATTAGGTGTCGTCACGACGGTTTATGGAGGGAAAACTTGGGTTGTGACAACAAGGCAACTCAAAGCGTTATCACATGATTTTTTAAATTCTAGGTAAGCACAAGGTCAAAGAGCGAGCCTCGATTTCACAAAAATGACTAACCATTTATTTACAACATTTGAAGGGTGCAATTTATTCAATAAAAACTTATCACATGCTTGAAACTAGAACAAAAACACCAACCAAGTCAAAAAATTTTGTGATACAGCTATGGTTCTACTATTACACACTTGGAAAAGAACCCGGTGAAGAAAAACCATGGGGAATTCATTGCTATGTACAACATTACAATAGTAAACTATTAAGGTAAAGAGTTTATATACAAGTTTCAAAATTTGACTAACCTACCCCGAACCAAATAGCATGCATTTTCCTTGATGTATTTAGAAAGTAAGAGCAAAGTTTAGGGGCTTCCTGGGACACACTAGGCGCTTGTGGTACTGGGAGCTGACACTGTGGAGACATTGGATGGATCCTCGGATTGGTTAGTAGATAGAGTATCTGAGGTAGCCGTAGGGCTGAAAGCTGACACCGTGGAGGCAGTGGGTGAAACCTCTGACTTTGCAATGGTGCATGAGACCAAAATAGGAAGCTTCGCCTGTTGCGAAGCTGAAACGTAGACCTAGACATGTGAGCTACTAGCCTCACCAACTGATGGTTGTGTAGCTGTAGGAGTGGATTTGATGACCATATCTGCAAGTGAATGTACAATTGTTGTATGCACATCTACTTAATCCTCATATGTTGTATATGTAGAAATAACAATTTGTTTTCCTCTGTTGTCTTGTTGATCCTTATCCTCCTCAAGTAACCCCTCTTCGTCGGTTTCCTCCTCAGACGCTTCTGATTCCTCTTCTGAATGATCATTGATGTGCACAACAGAGCATGGAGCTTATGAAGTTACAGTACCCTAGGCCATCTCATCTGCAATGAGGATTGTGACATCAAGATTAAGGCCTCGAAAGACGTGGGAGGTACCAGTACCTTGCTCTTCTCCTCCGGAAGAAAAAGAGTCAAATCAAATTCCAAGTTCTTCATCTTATGCAGCTCTGACTTTAGCTCAGCTACTTCCTTTTTGCGTTGAGGCATATCCCCAACTTCACCTCGATCAACCCTCTCAAGGCACACATCAAAGTGCTTGAGTCGATCCCCATAAGATAAATGGCATTTTTTAAGAGGAGTGACTAAAGTTCAGATTGGGGCCAGTGCTTGTCGCATGAGAGATGGAAGTTCTTTAGTCAATTTGTTTAATTTGGCATTTGCATGTTGTTCCAGTAGATCGAGATTTAAGAGTGCAGGCAATGAGGCAGATCATGGTGGAGTGGCTGGTCTAGGAGTGGATGTGGAAGTGGCCGGTACGAAAGGACTGCCAGGCACTGATAAGGCAGCAGGTGCTGCTGAGGCTGGAGGAAGAGTGAGTAAAGGTTCTAGTGGATATTCGACCTTTGTATCCGCAACATCATTAATATGAGTGATGTCAATGTCCCGAATGGATTTTTCTAGGAGGCCATTTTTAGGGATAGGAGGAACCTCCCCAGCTTTACACAAACCATAGATTAAGCATGGAAAGGGGAGAGATTTCTCTTTCTCGTTTGCTCGGATTCCAATCTCACGGAATATGAGTTCTCCCACATCCACCTTGATACCTGACTTAATGCAAGCAATGAGGATCTCCTTCTCGATCTTTATGCCAGTTTCATTTCTCGAGGGAATTACCCGGGAAGAGAAAAAACTGAGCCAATACCTGCCTTCTTGAGTGAGATCCCTCTTGAGAATCTTTTTCCACGGAGCGATCCAGGGTGGGGTTCCCTTGTCTAAAATAGAGTCTACCCAAGCACGCTCGGATTCCTTATTTTTAAGATTTTCATCAAATTATGTTGTGCCTGGCTCCCATTCCTCGAAATATAAATCATTGATTGATCCGACATCGCAGAGTATTTAAACTCCTAGGACTAAAATAGATTCCAAGAATCTACGATTTCTTTTCTGTTCTGAGTTCCTCGATATAGCATATTCAGCATAGAATTCCCGTACGAGTGTCTCGTTGTACTCTCCCAGAATTTGAGTGAAGGACTCCCATCCCCTCTTTTTGATGTTTCTAGCACATGGGGATAGTATCTTTCAAACCTAGATGTTTTTCTTTAAGGATTTTCCTTTTTGTCAGGCCATCCCTGTGCATAGTCCAAGTGCCTAAAATCCCAAACCTGAGATCTTCACCACTTTTTCGTCGTGCTTCGGCTTGGAGGTCAACTGGTGGTACAGAGTCAATATGTGCCTCCTCCTCTTTAGATTGGGAGGAATGCTCAGATACACTTCTAGCTGTGTCAGGCCGTGTGCATTTGGATTGCTAGGATTGAGGGCTCAGAGAAGTAGCTCGTTTCTTTCCTCGAGTGGAAGGTGGTCGCAATGCTAAGGATTTCTTTGGTGCCATTCTCATCAATTAATCAACAAGTGAGTAGGTGATATAGCATGGACAACATGTTAAGAAAGAAAGAACAATCAAGAACAAAGTTGGTTCAACGATCACATAACAACTCTGCAAGCCGCAAAACCCATCGCATAATTCAACACTCAGAAGCAAAACAAGTTTTGCGGTCAGCAGAAGTGGCCCACAAACTAACTTATCCGACCGCAGATTGGTCGCATTTTGCTCCTCAAATAGAGCATTTTATCTGCCTCTGTCTGTGACCATTCTGCAATCTGCATAACATTTCTGCGGTCACAAATCCAACTGCATATGGGCTTTGAGACAACTACCTATGACACAACATGCGATGACTTTGCGGCCCGCAAACCAGTTATGCGGATCGCAAAGATCATCGTCCTTAGTCAAAATAAAGTCTTTACACTCAGTTATTGCACACCTAGTAGGATGAAATCTAAACCAAATGCTACAACTTTCCCACCCCTTGTCATTTATCCTGCTCTCCAATTCAAATCCCCACATAGAAATTTACCTGCAGTAGCCCTTAACCTAAGTTTTTAGTAGAAAGCCCCTAACCTAGGTTTTCAATGGAATCACTCTCGATTCATTATCCACAGTAAGGAGTTTGGAAGGAAAAAAAATATCAATGGAAGAACATGGAAATTTTCAATTGATTAAGCAAGAAAGAGGGGGAAATTGAACATACCACATATAAAGAGGAACGATGTTGGTCTGAAACACGAGCAATGTAAGACCCTTCCTATTCAATTCCTTATTTAATTTTCTTATTTTGTTGTTTTAATGTTTAGATCATTTTTTTTCTTATGTGTCGTGCAGTGTGCCTGTGTATGAGAATGATGAAAATGATTTAGGGAGTTAGGGTTAAATACCTGATAGGTTCGCGGTGAGGCTTATGCGACCGCATATGTGGTATGCCATGGACTAGTGACCAAATGATGCAAACTGACTGGGCGATAGGTTTTGCGGCCGCATAATCATTGTGCGAGTCACAGAAAGCACATTGTCACCACATTTTTGAAGGCCTAGATTGCCATTTTTTGTGCTTGTGTCTGTGACCATTATGCGTTCCACATACCCATTATGCGGCTGTATATGTTGTTGCAGACCACAGGTCTTGCTTTCTTTTACTTTCCTCTGCCTTTGCATCATGTTTCATTGTATTTTGGGTCACCTGCAATCTAAAACACATGTCAAACTGCTCAACACCTAAAATTACACTTGCCAAAATTAAAATCCAACCAAAAATTGTTACCACACATGGGTTGCCTCCCTAGAAGCACTTGATTTAACGTCATAGCATGATGATGTTGCCCTCATTTTGGCTAATCATTGGTGGTAGTTAGTGTAGGACCATCTTTGAGTGTGAATTGTTCTACCAAATGCCTTTCTTCATTGGTTCTGAGGTAATGCTTGACCCTTTGTCCATTTACTTCGAAAGTTCGAGTCCCGTCCTCGAATTTCAATTCAATAGAACCATAGGCAGACACATTCACAACTTTAAATGGCTGGACCATTTGGATTTGAGTTTTCTCGGGAAAAGCATTAATCTTGAGTTAAAGAGTAAGACCAAGTCACCAGATTTGAATTCTCGCTTCAAAGTCTTCTTGTCATGAACAAACTTCATCCTTTCCTTGTACACAACTGCATTCTTATAGGCATGAAAACGAAATTCTTCCATCTCGTTGAGTAGAGTCATCCTTAGATTAGCAGCTTTGGCCCAGCCAAGATTTAAATTTTTCAATGCCCATACGACTTTGTGTTCAAGATCCACTAGCAAGTGACATGCCTTACCAAAAACCAACCGGTATGGTGAGGTGCCAATGGGAGTCTTGAATGTTGTTCAATATGCCCATAATGCATCATCTAGCTTCTTTGACCAATCAGTCTTGTTTTCATTCATAGTTTTTGCTAGGATGTTTTTTATCTCCTTGTAGGAGACTTCCACCCGACCGCTTGACTGAGGATGATAAGGGGTGGCTACCTTGTGCTTAACTCCATATTTGTTTAGTAGCCCGGCAAAAGCTTTACTGCAAAAGTGAGAACTACCATCACTAAGGATGGCCTTTGGGGTTCCAAACTGCATAAAGATATTCTTCTTCAAGAAAGTGGTTACACTACTTGCCTCATTGTTCGGCAAGGAGATTGCCTCGACCCATTTGAAGACATAATCTACTGCCACCAAGATATATGCCATGCCATAAGAGTTTACGAAGGGACCCATATAATCTATCCCCCACACATCAAAGATCTCTACTTCCATCACAAAGTTCATAGGCATCTCATGTCTCCTGGAAATTGACCCTTGTCTTTGACGTAGATCATATGCTTTGACCATTTGGTTTGCATATTGGTAGATCGATGGAGCAATAATAGCCATATTCAAGCACTTTTGTCACAATATGAATTCCACAATGATAGACCCTAACTGGGGAATCATGACATGCTTTGAGAATTTGCATTATTTGATCTTCCAAAACACAACGCCGAATGATGTTGTCGGTGCAAATCTGGAACAGAAAGGGTTCCTCACAATAATATTGCCTACACTCCCACAAGAACTTCTTCTTTTGATAAGCTTTCAGTTCGTCAGGGATAAGGTCACTAACCAAGAAGTTAGTGATGTCGTCATATCAAGGAGTGAAGGTGCTAGACAATACCAATATGTGTTCGTCTAGGAGGGAATCATCAATTTCAAGATCTTCTTTTGTGTCTCCCTGCCTCTTCACGCCTAGATAAGTGATCCGCAACTTGATACTCTGTTCCTTTCCGATCTTTGACTTCAAAGTCGAACTCTTGTAACAAAAGGACCCACCTAATTAATCTTGGTTTAGCATCCTTCTTCGCTATAAGGTAGCGGAGAGCCGCATGATCGGTGTAGACTATCACTTTGGAACCCAACAAATAGGCTCCAAATTTTTCAAAAGCATAGACAATAGCAAGCAGTTCTTACTCGTCATAGTGTAATTCATTTGTGTGCCATTGATTATCTTGCTAGCATAGTAGACCGGATAAAGAATCTTGTTATTCCATTGACCAAATACCGCTCCAATGTCTACACCTCTAACATCACAAATGAGTTCAAATGGAAGAGACCAATCACGCGAGACAATAATAGGTACCGTGGTGATTCTTTCTTTCAATTACTCAAAAGCTTTTAGGCCTTTCTCATTGAACTCAAACTTTGCATCCTTTTCAAGGAGCTTGCACATGGACTTGCAATTTTTGAGAAGCCTTTGATAAATCGCCTAAAAAACGGGAATGCCACCAAAAGCTCCGAACACCATTTACTGAAATGGGAGGAGGAAGCTTGGAAATGATTTCGATCTTTGCCTGATCAACTTCTATGCCTTGTTTGGAAATTTTTTGGCCCACAACAATACCATCATCCACCATAAAGTGACATTTTTCCCAGTTGAGCACAAGGTTTATTTCCTCACATCTTTTGAGCACTTGTCTAAGGTTGTCAAGGATGCACAAAGGAATTATAACTAATAAAAAAGTCATCCATGAACACGTCTAAGAAATCCTCCACCATGTCCGGGAAGATTGACAACATGCATCGTTTAAAGGTAGCCGGAGCATTGCATAACCAAATGGCATCCGGCTAAAAGCAAAAGTTCCATATGGGAATGTGAATGTTGTCTTCTTTTGATCGTCCAAGGTGATGTTGATTTGTTGTATCTAGAGTAGACATCCAAGAAGCAATAAAATGACCTTCCAACTAGCCGATTAAGCATTTGATCAATAAAAGACATAGGGTAATAGTCTTTGCAAGTAGCACTATTGAGCTTCCAGTAGTCCATGCAAACTCTTCATCTGGTCACCGTCCTCATTGGGATGAGCTCATTTTTGTCATTTAATCATGGTCATGTCTCTTTTCTTCGGCACACATTACACCGGATTCACCCAAGGACTATCGCCAATGGGGCAGACAACCCCGGTGTGAACACCTAATTTTTTACCACACTCAAATTCTATACTAGTATAAATATCTCTTTAAGGTCTAATCTTAATAAAAGAAAACTACAAAAATAATA
>MU723706.1:4694-27940 GCA_026770625.1 Nicotiana glauca
GTCGTAATTAATCGAAAGAGATTTACGGTAACAAGAGTGCTCGTGATTGGTAGAGAATACTTAGGCGAAATTATAGAAGACATAGCGGGAAGGATTCCGACAATTGGGAAAATCATAACTCTAGACCTCCTTAATCTTGTCTCTAACCCTTAGTATATTTAGTTGTTAATTTAGTAGTTTAATTTGTTAGTTAATTATTTAAACACAAGAATCTTAATATCTATAAGTTAGGAATTGTTCAAGCTTGTCTTCTTGGTGATAGTGAACAGCTGTAGCTAAACCTTAGTTCTCTGTGGGATTCGACTCTGGACTTGTAAAACGGATTATATTTGCAGCGACCGCATTGTCCTTTTTATAAGGCATAGTTGGGCGTGATCAGGATGCAAACAGGAAAAATGAACAAGAAGAACCACAGCACGTGATCCATATGATCGTTGGTGGGGTCGATATTTCCTAAAGCCCGATATTCAAATGCACCAAGGTAACAATCACAAGGGAAAAGCGTACCCGGGACTACTTACCAGAGGATACCTTATCTTTCAATGATGAGGATGCATAAGGAATCGAACAGCCTCACAACGACACACTGGTAATTTTTATCCTTATGAATAAAATTCAAGTTAAACATGTGTTAGATGATCCAGGTAGGTCCAATTGAGGGTCGTAGAGCAACTCGACCTCCAGGATCAAATCGTGCCTGCAGCTCGGGTGCTCAACAGTTTTAAAAAAATAAGTGAAACCACCTAAGGGGAAATCATATTGCAGTAAACATGGCTAGAACTATCCAAGAAACAAAGTTCCATGTAATCGGAGGTGATATGAGATACAACGCTCTGCTCTGAAGACTTTGGATCCATATATGAGGGCGGTACCTTCGATGCTTCATCAAGTCTTGAAATTCCCAACACCGGAAGGAATCAAAATTGTGTACGGCGAACAACCAGCAGCCAAAGAGATATTTTCAATTGATGAGGTAATACCAGTATCAGAACTAACATCAACAAAGGGACCAGAATCAAGGGAAAAGCAAGAAGTCAAATAGCAACCACAGTCGCCAGCCTCGACCAGATCGGAATAGCAAGAATCTTTCGAGGATGATGATTATGTTATACCTCGAACCTTTGTAATTCTCAATGATTCCGATGCCATGAAGTCAATGGTTGAAGAGCTGGAACAAGTCATACTGATCGACCATCTGCCCGATCGAAAGGTATACCTGGGCACGGGGTTAACTCTTGAGCTTAGAGAAAAACTCATTAAATTCCTTATTAAAAATATGAATTATTTTGCTTGGTCCCACCTTGACATGACAGGGATCTAACTTGATATTACCACTCACCCATTAAGTTTGGACCCAAAGTTCAGACCGATAAAGCAATAAAGAAGGCCACAGTCCGAGGTAAAGCATGCATTCATCAAGGATGAGGTAACCAAACTTCTCAAAATAGGGTCCATCCAGGAAGTAAAATACCCTGAATAGTTAGCAAACGTAGTTTTAGTCCCCAAGAAGGGGAATAAACTTAGAATTTACATATAATACAAAGACTTAAATGAAGTATGCCCTAAGGACTCCTTTCCTCTGCCGAATATCAATAGCATAATTGATACTACGGCTGGCCACGATATCCTTAGTTTTCTCGATCCCTACCCCGGGTACAACCAAATACAAATGAGCCTGGAGGATTAGGAAAAGACTTCGTTTATTACTAAGTACGATACTTATTGCTATAATGTAATTCCATTTGGGCTAAAAAATGTCGGTGCTACTTATCAATGCCTAGTAAACCGAATGTTCGAAGAACAAATAGGTAAATCAATGGAGGTTTATATTGATGACATGGTAGTTAAGTCCCTGCACACAGAGGACCATTTGACACATTTGTAGGAAACCTTCAACATATTAAAAAAAATATAACATGAAGCTCAACCCCGAGAAATGTGCATTCGAGATCGGTTCGAGCAAGTTCCTCGGCTTTATGGTGTCAAATCAGGAAAGTTCCTCGGCTTTATGGTGTCAAATTGGGGGATCGAGATCAACCCCAATAAATTCAAGGCAATGGAGGACATCACAGTCGTGGACAACGTTAAGGTCGTACAAAGATCAATAGTGCGGATAGCCGCTTTAGGCCAGTTCATCTCGAGGTCTTCGGATCAAAGTCACAGGTTCTTCTCACTGCTCAAAAAAAAGAAAAAAATTTCTTGGATCCCACAATGCCAACAGGAATTGGAAGAATTAAAGTGGTATCTTTCAAGCCCGCCATTGCTTCGTCCTCCGAAAGCGGACAAGCAACTCTACTTATATTTGGCAGTTTCGGGGGTTGCAGTAAGTGGTGTCCTAGTTAGAGAAGAGCAAGGTAAGCAATTTCCTATTTAATATGTTAGCCGGACTTTAGGTGAAGCCGAGACCCAGTACCCACACTTATTAAAATTAGCGCTTGCTTAAATAAGCTCCTCTAGGAAATTAAAATCGTATTTTCAATGTCACCCAATTTGTATTGTAACCACTTACCCCCTTCGTAACATTTTGCACAGGCCCGAACTCTCGAGCCAACTCGTCAAATGGGTCATCGAAATCAGTGGGTACGATATCGATTATCAACCCCGAACGACCATCAAGTCTCAAATCTTAGCAGACTTCATGGCCAACTTCACGCCAGCCCTCGTACCCGAGGTCAAAAAGGAACTATTGTTAAAATCGGGTATATCCTCGGGGGTGTGGACCCTTTTCAAAGATGGTTCTTTGAATGTGGAGGGGTTAGGTCTAGGCATCATTTTAAAGCCACCCACAAGCAATATAATTAGACAATCTATCAAAATCCCTAAGTTGACTAATAATGAGACCGAGTATAAGGCCATAATTGCAGGTCTCGAGCTGGCTAAAAGTTTGGGAGAAAAGGTCATCGAGGCCAAGTGTGATTCCCTACTCGTGGTTAACCAAGTCAATAAAACCTTCGAGGTTGGAGAAGATCGAATGCAGAGGTACTTGGACAAACTGCATATGGTTCTACACCAATTCAAATAATGGACCCTACAACATGTACCTCGAGAACAGAACAGTAAGGCCGATGCCCTTGCAAATTTGGGGTCATCAGTCGAAGATGATGAAATTAGCTCGGTGACTGTCGTACAACTTTCAAAATTGGTAGTTGAAGAAGGAAATGACGAAATAAACTCCATTGTCCTAACTTGGTATTAGAGGAACAAGTATATCGATTATCTAAAGAATGGTAAACTTCTGTCAGACCCTAAGGAATCAAAGGCTCTGCGAACAAAAGTTGCACGATTCACATTGGCCGAAGATAGAACATTGTACAGAAGGATGTTCGATGGGCCATTGGAAATATGTTTAGGTTTGGGAGACACCGACTACGTCCTATGAGAAATTCATGAGGGTACTTGCGGGAACCATTCTGGTGCCGAATCACTGGTTCACAAAGTCATCAGATCAGGGTATTATTGGTACGGTATGGAAAAGGATACTAAGGAGTTCGTCTGAAAATGCGACAAATTCCAAAGACATGCATCGATGATCCACCAGCCCGGGGAGCAGCTTCACTCAGTCTTATCCTCATGGTATGAAATGGGGAATGGATATCGTCGGCCCTCTGCCATCGACCCCAGGTAAACCTAAGTTTATTTTATTTATGACTGACAATTTCTCTAAGTGGGTTAAAGTACAGGCTTTCGAGAAAGTCATAGAAGAAGAAGTTATAGACTTCATCTGGGATCACATAATATGCTGATTTGGGATACCTGTCGAGATAGTATGCGACAATGGAAAACAATTTATCGGCAGCTAACGAAGTTCCTCGAGGATCACAAAATAAAAAGGATATTATCGATGATGTATGATCCTAATGAGAATGGATAGGCCGAATCAATAAACAAGACCATCATTCAGAACCTAAAGAAAAGGTTGAATGACGCTAAAGGGAAATGGAGAGAAATTTTGCCCGAAGTCCTCTAGGCATATCGGACAACGACAAAATCTAGTACGGGGGCAACACCGTTCTCCTTAGTATATGATGCCAAAGCTCTGATCCTGGTCGAAGTCGGGGAACCAAGCGTTACATTTCGATACACAACGGAAGAATCAAATCACGAGTCTATGAACACAAGCCTCAAATTGCTAGACAAAAAATGGGAAGCCACCCTCGTTCGGATGGCTGCCCAGAAATAGTGAATCGAAAGATATTACAATCAAAGTGCCCATCTTCGAAACTTCAAAATAGGGGACTTAGTTCTAAGAAAAGTCACCATCAACACTCGACACCCAAACAAGGGAAAGCTTGGTCCAAATTAGGTGGGACCGTATCATGTCCTCGACATCATCAGAAAAGGATCTTACAAACTTGGCACGATGACTGCCGAACAATTGCCAAATAATTGGAACATATCACTCCTCAAATGATATTATTACTAAGGTTAGGTTTTCTCCTTTTTCATTTGTATTTGATACTAACTTATTGCAGGTGTTCGATCGAAGACTTCAAGAAATTATTCAACACAAAGACCTAAGGTTTTAAAGCATGCGTTCCAATCTTTTTCCCTTAGATCGGTTTTTGTCCTAAATAGATTTTTCCGGCGAGGTTTTTAATCAGGCAACAATTATTTGTGCTACCTGGGGATAATTTAATAGTATTTGAGGCTTCTTTACAATCAACCTCGAATACTGGGGGGCATCACCCTCGGATGTAACCACTCTAAGATATTATGCTCTCAAGGAAAATACTCCATATCAACAAGTCTCGATAGGTAAAATTTTGTAAAGGGACAAACGGACGAATGAACTCTGTCCTTGTAGATTATTCGAGCCCCGATAGCAAAACATGTACGCACGAAAGATTTATGGAAAGAAGTATTTTTTTCCTTACCAGATGTTCCATGATTTAGTAAAATTTCTACTTTGCAATTTCTATTTTACTTATGATCTATTGCGAAAGCCGGCTCAAGTGTCGATCGCAACTAAAGCTCGATCTATCAACCCCATACTCGGGGACTGCCGTCCAAAAATTGACTTGTTCGAATTATTGAACTCCAAGACCATAAGACCTTGAAAAGGCAATCCTCAGTTTTACAGGCCACGGCCACCCCACTCGGGGACTGACACTTCAAACAAGTTTGAAGTATAATTGAGAAACAAATCCAAAGGGAAAATCTCAAGTTAAAGGCTACGTCCAAACTAACACGGTTCGGAGACGTCCTAATTCCTTAATTAAATAGGCCTTCAAATAATTTCTTAAAATCGGTTAAAAAGGGATACCCTCGGCAAACTTACATAGGGTTTCGATAACATCAACGCTAAGAGGTACCAAATTGTTTGAACTCTCGAACAAACTTATGCTAAGGCATAACAAAGTTTTTCGATAACACTGAATCCTAATGGGTACGGATTTATCGCGTTCTAAGGCATAATAAATTTTTATATGATTAAACTTTTAAGCCGAACAAGGGGGAAAAGTCCCTAAGAGCCTAAGGCCATTATTTTGATGAGTTCAGGGATTCACCTTCGCTCAACCGAAACCTAAGAGTTTTTTATACTCCAAGTTCGAGCAAGTACTCACTCAATTATAGAAACTATATTAATCTGACTTTGGCAATATTTTAACAAGACAACTAAGTGAGTCAAAATTCTTGCAGGTTATAAAGTACACCAGAATTGTTATATGGTGAAAGTAAAACAAAGTTCTCACAAAAACAAGAACTGGAGACAAATCGAAAAGAAAATGGATCTTTCATATATGCAAAAATATTTACAAAGACTACTCAGGGTCCTACGCAAAAAATCCAAAAAAGGAAAAAAAGAAATCTAAGTGCCTAATCTTCCGCAGGAGCCTCATCTTCATATTCTCCACTATCGGATCCATTTGCGCTCCCGGAGTCATCGTTATCAGAAGAAAGTAGCGCTCTAGCTTCAGCCTTTATTACTTTCACACGCTCAATCTCGGCAGCAAGGTCAAACCCACGAGCATGAATATCCTCGAGAGTCTTTCTCCGATACTGGCATTTGGCCTGCCATGCAACACAGAATGCTCGGGCTTGAGCGGCATCGAAGATTTCTTTTGATCGAGCGTGAGCAGCTTCAGCATTGGCTCGGTAGACGGCCATGACCACCTTCGCATCAATCATTTGTTTTTTCTGTCTCAAATGCGGCCTTTACGAGCTCGGCGACCAATCGAGCCTCAAGCTCCTCGATTTTCTTGGTGCGGTCCAAATTTTCCTCCTTCATACTTTGGATATGACGCTCGGCCCATGACATTTGAGCTTAAAAAGCCTCTTTCTTCGAGGCAAGGCGATCCATGTTTTGTTTCCATCCTAAAGTCTCTGAATCCTTCATCTTGGCTTCCTCGCGAAGATGCTCCATCTTTTCGTCCCTCTGCTGAACCTATAGGATTGGAGTATTAATCACCATTTTTGGATTAACATAACGAGCTTCCAAAAATTTACATTACCTGCTCAATCAGGTCGGTTTTCCCTTTATGAGATGTTGCCAATTCAGCTCGGAGGTCCTTGATCTCCTATTCTTTTTTCCCAATGAGACGATTTAGAGAATATATCTCCTCCGTAAGCCTTTTGAGATCGGCTTCACACTGGTTCTTCTCTGCATAGTATTTAGAAAATTCTTCCTGATGGAGAGTCAAGGCCTATGAAGAAAGAAAGAAAATCAGACAATAGGAGATAAAAACAAAAATAATATTGATAAAGGAAGCTAAGGCTTACCTGATTTACAAGTCGATGGGCCTCATCAAAGATACTCGATGCATCACCCAGATCAGAAGCATCTTTGACTCCAGTGAAACAACCGTGGAAAAGTTCCTCCCCTTTATGGGCCATTCCCACATCGAGGGTCTCCACGGCTTGGGCCTCCTGAATTTTCCCCTCGGAAAATGTAGGGAGGGGCGGTGAATTATCAACATTTATTTCCCCATGCGATTCACTTGGGCGTTCTCTTTGTTTTGAATGGCCTCAGAACTGGCCCCTTCAGGTAGATCCATCATTTTCCCATCACAAGGGGGGACATCTTCGGCCTCCGATGACTCAGTGACTTTGCTCGGGCCACCTTCTGAGATATCCTCAGTCCGAGGCTGAACCTCTTTGGTCATCACCGGCACAGCGACCTTTGGGACCTCGGTGCTCCTCTTTCGAGCCACCAGCTCGAAGATGGCATCTTTGTTCTCCTGTTCTTCATCTCGTAGCTGCTGAACTATGTTTTCAGGCAGGGCAGTGGTATATTTCTTCGACTTGCGAGCCTTGCTCTTCTTGGGCTTTGGAGAATTGGAGGGTGAGACTATTTTTCTATTCTTATCCTTTGCCGGCTTCGAGGTCTCCTCTTCCTCTTTAGATGGGGGCCTCATAATAGCGTTGTCTTCGAGACATGTATGAAAGGAAATCAAGTAGAAATCAAAAAAGATACATTCCAGAAAAAAGCATCAAACACATGAAAAGAAACTTACCATGATTTTTGGCCTTCCATCGACCCTTTTCTAAATCACGCCACGAGCGCTCGGCATATGAAAAAGTCAAAACCAATTTCCAAAACCAGCCCTCAAGGTTAGGAATTGAACTAGGCACCCAAGAGACCGCTGCAACATAGGAAAGAACATCGATGAGAAAAGGTAAAAAGAAGGAAATAGTAAATTGTGGCCAAGAACGGGGTTTGCACTTATGCTTCATGTTCCACTCCTGGGGGAATGGCATCTTCTCGGCCAGAATTATGTCGAAAATCCTCACTCTAACAAACTGGTCATCTATCCTCGGTCCTTGTCCTCATCTATGCTCGAGAATAGCACCTTAGTGGCACTACGTTGAAGCCTTATTAATATACCTAGATAGAGACGGGGGTTGTACAGTCTATGAGATGGTCGAGGGTAAAAGTCATGCCCTCGACTTTGCTCATAAAGAATCGAAGCAAAATGACAATACGCTAGAAAGAAGGGTAGATATGGCCTAGGGTTATTTAGTATTGGCGGTAGAAATCGAAGATAATGGGGTCTATGGGACCAGTGAAAAGGGGTAAGTGTAAACACTTAAGAACCCTTTCACATAAGTGGTGATGTTCTCTTCGATGGTCGGAATCACCACCCCTTTGCCTTCCTAATGGCAATCTTTCTTCACTTGCTTAAGATCGCCCTCGGTTATCGAGCATATATATTTTTACATTGGCTCACATCGTCCGGGGACCAACGAGGATTTTTCAACCTTGAAATTGGAAGTAAGATCGCACATCCCGAGAACACACTCCTCGATGCGTGGCTCTACTGGCGTCTTGTCACCGGCCGGTCGATGAAAAAGCTTTCTCCTTCTGAGGAATGGTTTTTTATATTTTTGCCATCTTTATATAGAGAAGAAAAAGATGAGATTTGTAGTTTTGATAAAAGGTTGGTAACTGTGCAAGGATGGAGAGACTTGATAAGATATGAAGAAATTTGGAGATTTGAAGAAAGACTTAAAGAACTCCGAAGCATTTTGAAGATTAGTGCAAGGAAGATTCATAGTAAAGTCTAAAGAAGTGAGAAGAAACCTATTTAAGGATTCGCAGCGACGGATCACAGCTACTAGTGGCCTACCATCAACTAACGCTCATTAATGATCTTAGGAATCGTACCGACGCGACGCTTCGGTTGCTTCTGTCACTTACGTCACAAGGGTGGCACTATAACTAGTTGAAGTATGAAATCGAAGGCTCAGTTTGTTTCTTCTCATTACATTCCAAGAAACGAGGGAACTATTTATATACGGTTAGAATAGAACTTGTCTGATTATGCCATTGAATCGAAGACCGGGGAATCACGTTGAGGGTTAGCCTCGTAATGGATCAGGTCAGAGCATGAAGATAAGGAATCGAGCCCGAGAATCGAGGTTCTCATCGATATCGAGGCCAACAGCGATCGAGACTATATATGACAGACTTTGAACGAAGCGCAGTAACGAAAGGGCGAGATATCCGTAACCAGTCGAATATCACGACGGAAATTTTGGAACAGATTAGATCAAGGGTGGTTGTTTAAGCTAATCATGGTATTTACTTCTGTAATTAAAGTTATACCATATAGTAGATGAGTCTCCATCATTTGTAGACACCTTACATTCGTGAATATCAAAGCAATATAATATTTCTCAGCTTACTTTCTTGTTCATCAGCTTATTGTGCCTTTAACTATTCTTGCATAACTAGCTCGAGGGTGTCTGAGCTCGAGGGCTCTGTCCAAACGCTGGTTTGCTTTATATTATTGTCAATTTGCGTGACTTATCTTTACGTTTATTAATTGGTATTAGGTGAAATCGCATATTCTTAAAATCATATTATAAGTTTAATTATTATCCAATTTTTAGGGTAAACAGTTTCATTTTTCAATCTCTCACAAATCCCTTATACGTTTTTTTCATAAAAATCGAAAATGAAGTCTCATGTGTTGAATGGAATTTGAAACAAATATTCAAAGGAAACAATTGGTTAATAAATATATCGATTTTCAAACTCATTTTATTTTTGGTAATGTCATTCAACATTCAAAGGAATAATCCCTTGCTTGTCATGTCAGACAAATGTTAATGAGAACCTTACACTTACGAGAATAAATTGATTATCTACGAATACCAAATATTGTTCTTATTTTCCTCCTCTCTCTCTCTCTCTTTTCTTTTTCTCTTTTTGGGGTTTCGTTTTCTCTTCCCTCTCAATATAAGCTAGTTTGAAATGAATTGGATCTTATTTCCTTCGAGGTAATCATACTTTCTTCGGTAGATATTGTTGGGTTTTGTTAATTAAAACAAGAGAAGTGTGAATGGAAAATGGTGGGAAAAGAAATGGAGGAAAATGAAATTTTGAATTAGTTCATTATAAAAAGGAATTGTCACGACCCTAACTTTGAACTCGGTCATGATGGCGCCTATCGCGAAGACAAGGCCAGCCAATTAAACCCAATTCACCTTTTAATATAGTTAAACAATATAAAAGCAGTCTAAACATGATTTAATGATAATAAGTAGAGGAAATACAACCCGTCACAGCCCTAACTGGGGTGTCACAAGTCACGATCATCTACTAGGGTATAAATACAACTGAAAGTCTGAAGTGTACACCTACAGACTAATGAAATGAAGAGAGAGAAAAGCAGTGCTGCAAACGCTGGCAGCTACCTTGCTAAACTCCGATGACTCTGCCTCCGATCAGCCAAAACCCGCTACCGGGTGTATAAATATCTAAATCTGCACACAAGGTGCAGGGAGTAAAGTGAGTACTCTAACTCAGTGAGTAATAATCATAACTAAAGTCTGAATGGTAAGAAATCACGAAAAGCATATCAAGATGTTGTATAGAAGCAGTTCAAAACCAGTAAGGAAGCAGTGAAGTTGTAAAAAATCTCTTAAAACATCTTAGCTCAGTTTAAACTTCTTAGAAAATGACTTTTTCAACAGTTACGCAAATGAATGCAAAATAGTTAGTGTAGATAAGCACAGAAATTCGCCCCTCGGGCACAAATACCATAGTTTAACAGGTAAAATGACAAGTAAATATGAAAGATAAACACATAAAGATTCGTCCCTCAGGCACAATGTCAACAACTCCGCCTCTCGGGCAATATCTCAGAACAATACCAGCCCCTCGAGCAATCACATATAACGGTACCAGCCCCTCGGGCAATCACATAGAACGGTAACAGCCCCTCAAACAATCACATAGAACAATACCAGCCCCACGGGCTATCACATAGCACAATATCATCCCCTCGGGCTATATCTCACATCACAATGGATACCCGCGCTCACTGGGGGTGTACAGACTACGAAAGGGGCCCCTTACGACCCAAGCGCAATATCAAGCCATCTCGTGGCATCAAATCTAGGCCCTCGGCCTCATATCAATCAACAAGCCACCTTGTGGCGTACATATCTCAGGCCCTCGGCCTCATTATCAAATCAGTATCTCCCTGTTGCGGCGTGCAGCCCGATCCAAAAGTATCCTCACAACACAGGCCCCCGGCCTTACTCAGTCGAAAATCACATAAGCCACTCGGACAACAGTAAAACGTGATGCTCAGACCAAAATATTATTTAAAATATCATTTAAGTCTCAAAACTGAGTAAAAATGATTAAGTAGTAAAAAAATGGAAAACAACATGATTGAGTTTAAGTAATAAGTCAAAACAGTAAGAAAATAGTAATATAAAATCCCCGAAGGGCTTAAATAGTTGGCACGAAGCCCAAATATGGCAATCAGCACAAATCATGATGATAGCAAATAAGTTTCAATCAAATACGCGGTAAAATCATCAACCGGGTCGGACCAAGTTACAATCCCCAATAGTGAATGACCCCACGCCTATCATCCAGCGTGCGTCTCACCTCAATATAGCACTACAATGTGCAATCCGAGGTTTCAAATCCTCATAATATCATTTACAATCATTATTCACCTCGATCCGGTCCAAACTCTAGCCCGCGATGCCTCGCCCGCGCGAATCGACCTCCAAATGCTCCAAGTCTAGCCACAATCAGTGCATAATCATTAAAATATACTAAGGGAACAAAGCCCACTCAAAAATATCCAATTTACATCAAAATCCCTAAATTGTTCAAACCCGGCCGCCAGGCCGACGTCTCGGAACTCGATAAAATTATCATCAATGGAATCCTCGTCCTCTCCCGAGTTCGTGAATACCAAGAACATCAAATATCCACCCACAATTGACCCTTAAACTCCTATATTTTAGGTCTCCAATTTCAAGCCCTAGTTCTTCAATTTTTGGCTTAGATTTCATGATTTTTCTAGGTGGAATCCACATAAGAATCGAGTTTTTAGTCCAGAATTCTTACCTTTAAACGTTTCCCCTTGAAACACTCTTCAATCTTCTTCAAAAAGCTCCAAAAATGATCAGCTATGGAGGAAATAAGCTTCAAAATCGCGGACAAGACGAGCTTAAAAAATTCTGCCCAGGCATTATTCCTTCTATGTGATCGCGGGAAAACCTTCGCGATCGCAAGCACAAAAATTCATTTCTCATATTTAACCCTATGCGAACGCAATAAAATCCATGCGAACACAATACACTGTCATATTACTCTACGCGATCGCGGACAACCCTCCACGTTCGCAATGAACAAATTCCAACTAAGACCCAAGGTCCACTTTACTCTATGCGAACACGACCTTCCCTACGCGTTCGCGATCAACAATTTCACCCTACTATGCGATCGCATATCTGCTTATGCGAACGCGAAGAACAAATGAACCGATCCCCCCAAAGCTTCTATGCGATCGCAAGAGCACCTACGTGATCACAATGAACAAAGTACCTGCAACTGAAGCCTGCAAATTCTGCAACTCTCAAATCATGAAATTGATCCGTTTAACCTCCCGAAACTCACCCGAGGCCCCCGGGACTTCAACCAAACATGCCAACATATCCCATAAGATCATTCAAACTTGTTCCAACCTTCGGACACTCAAAACATCATCAAAATATCAAATTTGCATCGGATTCAAGCCTAAGAATCCTAAAATCTTTTAGATTATGCTTTTGATCAAAAACCCAACCAAACCAAGTCCGAATAATCTGAAATTTTGCACACACGTCGCAAATGACACAACGAAGCTAGACAAACTTCCAAAATTCCATTCCGACCTCTATATAAAAATCTCACCCATCAACTGGAAAACGCTGAAATCTCAATTTCACCAATTCAAGTCTAAACCTTCCACGGACCTCCAAAATGCATTTCGATCACGCCCCTAAGTCCCAAATAACCTAACGGGGGTAACCAAATCATAAAAATTCTGATCCGAGCTCATATACAAACAAGTCAACTCTTGATCAAACCTTTTAAACTTTAAGCTTTAAACTGAGAACTGTTCTTCAAAATTCATTCTGATTACCCTGAAAACCAAAACCAACAATTTACATAAGTCATAATACATCACACGAGGCAATTCATGCCTGAGGATTGGCGAGCATAGTGCAAAAGCTCAAAACGATCGGTCGGGTCATTACATCCTCCCCACTTAAACATATGTTCGTCCTCGAACGTGCCCAGAGTTGTTCCAAAAGCTAACCAATTGCTGAATAACCTCACCATGCACATACCCGGGGGTGATCCCACGTCACCCTATCTGACATAGGTTCGATAACACAATATAACTGAAATTTCACCAGCCATCCTAGTCCATAAACCATAGAACCACATTTCCACTTCTAAAATGATCAATATGATTAGAATCTCACATTTATATTATGAATAAGTCCAAACATGCTGTAACAAACCATATATGCTATCCCAGGTGCAATCACATGATATACTACATAACTCAAACACTTGTAGTGATAACTTCTAATCACAGCAATTGCACACAACATCCGAATACCAATAGAAAAACTCTTATCAACTAAAGTCTCATCCCAACACCTTCATATACTTCCAATGATCACTAAAACACGCAGTAAGCCATAACCATTTCGCAGATCAACCATTCATGAAGCCACTTCTCCTTTGGAAAATACCATAGCAAATTTCTGAGCTGAAGCTCGATATTATCCTTCCAACATGCTGAAATCGAATTCGTTCGAATTTATTAATGATCCCTACGATCTTCTCTAATCCAACACATTACTCTGGTGACATGACCCTAAGCCACAACTTTCACAATACACGCATCAATACACAACAGTCCGAACATACTCAAATCATAAAAAAAATGACTCAAACGAAAGAATTGTACCTTAAGCTCACCAGTACTACCACAACACAAGACTGAAAACCCGTCTTATATCATAGGAACAGAACACACGAATCTAACCCGCAAGGTCATACCTATGCATAACTTCGCTGCGATGCGCGATCCTATCCAACACTGCTCCACATGAACCACCTCAAGTCATTATGCTCGAAATCGACAACCACGAACAATTTGATGTTTTGAACCAAAGAAAATCATCATACTCACGGTAAAGCAAATAACCTACACCACACAAACCTGAAAGGACATAACTGATACACCATTCACCGAGCAATACCCGATTTCTCTTCCCGCTCGACTTCCACTATGAACCCTAATAGAATTGCACCATAGGTGCATATAACCAACAAATCACAACATCTCGCAACACAGAAAGGTAACTCATAGATCTCACCAGATTACTATTAAGCTCAATAACAATCGAATCAACACATCCCTCAACAATACAATCCGGAGCCAACCAAGTCGACTGAAGTTAGAACATGCATCCACATTGGCCTGCCAACGAACTCCTTATCAAGGAAATCCTAAGGTTGTTCCTTCAACTCCTCTAACTCTACCGGTGCCATTCGATACGGTGCCCGGCATCAAATCAATACAGAAATCAATAACCTTGCCCGGCAACATGCCCGGCCACAAGAAACACATCCAAAAAGTCCTTCACCACCGGAATTGAATCAATATGAGGAGCCTCTACACCGACATCCATCACGAGAACCCAAATAAGAAAGACAATCCTCCCCAGCCATCCGCTGGGTCTTCGAGATATAAAACCACTCCACTAGAACATAATCCGTTGAACCTCGCCACTCAACCTGTGGCATTTCTGGCATAGCCAACAACATCGCCTTAGCACAATAGTCCAGAATGACACAACACGGAGACAACAAGTCTAAATACAATATCACATCCAAAATCTAACATACCAAGAAATGAAATATCCACTCGGGTCTCCAAATCCCGATAGTCTCTAAATAGTGCCGATATACGCAACCCATAACCATGACATAGCCTGAACATGAGAACTCCCAGTCTCCAACTCCATATAGCACACGAATCACCATACCTGATCCCAATTCCGCCGTCCAAATACATATCACACCTCAAATACCCAATCATCCCACGAAAGATAATCTAAAGTTCCACTGTGCCACCAAGCGAACTTGAATTCAGCAGTCGATCTAACAAGAAAGCGCTGCAATACTACCAAAGTACCATCGACTTAATCACATTGCCTTTCCTGAAACATATACCTACGTCAAATTACTCCAATTAGAAATACCATTTCCTTAATCATCTGAAGATTATCCCCCTAATCATTTGAAACTGCTCGTGCTGCCTAAGAATTTTTACGACTTTCCATTCAAAACTGAATCGAAACCTTACACGCGTAATTCTCAATCATCCACAACATACCGCATATGCCATACCATCCTAGGATAACATGAGAACTTCATCTCCTTTCCTAGCCACAAATATCTACGTACTCAACTAGTCAAGAACTTTCCAGTGATCCCATTTAGAAGAAAATCACAATACATCCCATGCTCCTCATGCCTATAGAAAATATACATCTCCAACTAAGGTAGAAATCATCAAGAACTCTCCGAGTTCCCCTTGCACAAACCAAACTTGTCATGACTGAATCCTTCTAACTCAACCAAGCTACGCAGGCCACCAACACCTAAGAGAATTACTACAAAACATCGGTAAGAACTCATTACCTCGAACACCCCCAAGGAACTAACCGTATCCTTACCATACAGGTCCGGCCTACTATCAAGATATCCCATCTATCCAAGTTTCCTTCTGATTCACCTTCAACTTGATACTATTTCTTGTTATAACAACGCCATTCCTCAACCCAGACTCACCACACGAGACTCAAGCATAAAACCACACCGTCTAAGACTCATAAGCCGTTGAATACCCTCTTAAGTATTCCCAAAAGTACCATATTCAAAATACTTTACTCTGAGGAAACTTCCTGCGAATCTAAATTCGTTACCTTTACCTTCCTGATACTGATACATAGAATCCCATAATTAATATAGAAAATACCTCAAGTCTTGACATCTTCCAATGAAAACTCTGTTTCTAACCACATATACAACTTTAAAATACCCCATTGATACATGTAGAATCTTGAACACATTAGAATCATTCTCGAGAGTCATTCACTCCATTCAAACTGCAATTAGCCTAATCAAACGAAAAGTACCACCCGTGATTTATTATCTCTCTGACACCGCGGAAAGGTGACATTATTCCATTACAACCAAGCAATTTCCTACTCTACGCACCTAGCATCTTTTAACATCAACGACTCAAGACATCCCGTGATTCTCACACACCCATGAAGCATCTTATAACCTTTGTTAAAAAAAATTCCTTTACCCGAACCATCCTCGATCTCAATCTCCGCGGCCATAACTAATTCACCCGAACGCCTCAAACTAGAACCGACATAGCACCTAGCCGTGCAATCAACAAATCAACAACAGGCTCCCCCACCTGGCTCGAAGCCATAGATCAAAATACACTCGATAACTCATAACGCATACACTTTATTGTTTCCATAATACCATAGTGAGATTAACTCAATCCGTCATAAGCTCGTGGAACACAGACCATCTGGTACTTCATATCTTCTGCAAATATTGCATTCACCCTCGTAGTAGCTAAATCCACTCTCTTGAGCGACCCAAAATTTAAATTTCAACACATATATTTCACTTGTGAATGAGATCTTCTAACGGACAACATAAGGATCACACAACTTCAGAACACTCCGCAGGAGATAACCCACCTGCTTCATCTCAAACTAACATTTCTGTATGCCTTCCACCGTCATAAATTGTATGTAGTCACTTAGTCTTCCTGAGTCTGAACACATACCGCAACATGAAATATACTTCACTATCAACTGGGAAACATGAAAAGATCCTTCACACACCCATAACGCGGGGCTATACCTCGAATCAAGATGGAATTCAAGCATCTAATAGTTCTTCTATCCTCCAGCAGACCTTTCTCGTCACTTCCAAATCATATGGATACATCTCATAGTACCAACATACTCATCACATAGTTATCCTGCCGTCATTTCCACTAATAGGGACAATACCGAACATATAAGTTCAAAACAACTTGCTCACACAATCAGCACCTCGGTGCTCAAGCCATAGGCAAAGATCCAGCTTCAAGTCCTCCAGACTGGCCCAACATCAACTCACAAAGATCACTTCTTGCCCCTCGATCGGCGAATCACAAGCCATCAATGCTCATCTGATACTGAGTGCTCATGCACGCACACGAACGTGTGGAAGGAATTCAAAGAGTTACATTTCAAGCTGAATCAAGGACGCACAACAAGAATTCAAGAATATAAAGTTTTTCCTAAAGGTTCTGTAGCCTCTCAAGGATAAATACAGACGTCTCCGTACCGATCCGCGAGACTCTACTAAACCTGCTCATGACTCGTGAGACCTGTGTAACCTAGGCTCTGATACCAACTTGTCACGACCCTAACCCCGAACCCGGCCATGATGGCGCCTCTCGTGAAGACAAAGCCAGCTAATTAAACCCAATTCACCTTTTAAAATAGTTAAACAATATAAAAGCAGTCTAAGCATGATTTAATGATAATAAGTAGCGGAAATACAATCCGTCACAGCTCTAATCGGGGTGTCACAAGTCACGAGCATCTACTAGGGTATAAATACAACTGAAATTCTGAAGTGTACAACTATACTCTAATGAAATAAAGAGAGAGAAAAGTGGTGTTGCGAACGTTGTCAGCTACCTTGCTAAACTCCGATGACTCTGCCTCTGATCAGCTAAAACCCGCTACCGGGTGTATAAATACCTAAATCTGTATACAAGATGCAGAGAGTAAAGTGAGTACTCCAATTCAGTGAGTAATAATCATAACTAAAGACTAAATGGTAAGAAATCACGTAAAGAGTATCAAGATGTTGTATAGAAGCAGTTCAAAACCAGTAAGGAAGCAGTGAAGCTTTAAAAAATCTCTTAAAACATCTTAGCTCAGTTTAAACTTCATTGAAAATGACTTTTTCAACAATTACACAAATGAATGCAAAACAGTTAGTGTTGATAAGCACAGAAATCCGCCCCTCGGGCACAAATACCATAGTTTAACAGGTAAAATGACAAGTAAATATGAAAGATAAACACATAAAGATTCGCCCCTTGGGCACAATGTCAACAACTCCACCCCTCGGGTAATATCTCAGAACAATACCAGCCCCTTGGGCAATCACATAGAACGGTACCAGCCCCTCGGGCAATCACATAGAACGGTACCAGCCCCTCGGGCTATCACATAGAACAATACCAGCCCTTTAGGCTATCACATAGTAGAATATCAGCCCCCCGGGCTATATCTCACATCACAATGGGTACCCGCGCTCACTGGGGGTGTATAGACTCCGGAAGGGGCCCCTTACGGCCCAAGCGCAATATCAAGCCATCTCGTGGCATCAAATCTAGGCCCTCGGCCTCATATCAATCAACAAGCCACCTTGTGGCATACATATCTCAGGACCTCGGCCTCATAATCAAATTAGTATCTCACTGCTGCGGCGTGCAACCCGATCCAAAAGTATCCTCACAACACAGGCCCCCGGCCTTACTCAGTCGAAAATCATATAATCCACTCGGGCAACAGTAAAACGTGATGCTCAACCCAAAATATTATTTGAAATATCATTTAAGTCTCAAAACTGAGTAAAAATGGCTGAGTAGTAAAATAGTGGAAAATAAAATGATTAAGTTCAAGTAATAAGTCAAAACGGTAAGGAAATAGTAATATAAAATCCTCGAAGGGCTTAAATAGTTGGCACGAAGCCCAAATATGGCAATCAGCCCAAATCATGATGATAGCAAATAAGTTTCAGTCAAATACGCGGTAAAATCATCAACCGGGACGGACCAAGTCACAATCCCCAATAGTGCATGACCCCACGCCCGTCATCCATCGTGTGTCTCACCTCAATATAGCAATACGATTAGCAATCTGGGGTTTCAAATCCTTATAACATCATTGACAATCATTACTCACCTCGATCCGGTCCAAACTCTAGCTCGCGATGCCTCGCCCGCGCGAATTGACCTCCGGATGCTCCAAGTCTAGCCACAATCAGTGCATAATCATTAAAATATGCTAAGGGAATGAATCCCACTCAAAAATATCCAATTTACATCAAAATCTCGAAATTGCTCAAACACGGCCCCCGGGCCCACGTCTCGGAACTCGATAAAATTATTATCAATGGAATCCTCGTCCTCTCCCGATTTCATGCATACCAAGAACATAAAAAATCAACCCATAATTGACCCTTAAATTCCTAAATTTTAGTTCTCTTATTTCAAGCCCTAGTTCTTCAATTTTAGGCTTAGATTTCATGATTTTTCTAGGTGGAATCCACATAAGAATCGAGTTTTTAGTCCAGAATTCTTACCTTCAAACGTTTTCCCTTGATACCCTCTTCAATCTCCTTCAAAAATCTCCAAAAATGATCAACTATGGAGGAAATAAGCTTCAAAATTGCGCACAAGATGAGCTTAAAAAAATCTGCCCAGGCATAATTCCTTCTATGCGATCGCGGGAAAACCTTCGCGATCGTGAAGTACAAAAACTCAGCTCTCAGATTTAACCCTATGCGAACGCAATAAAATCCATGCGAACGCAATACACTATCATATTACTCTACGCGATCGCAGACAACCCTCCGCGTTCGCAATGAACAGATTCCAACTAAGACCCCAGTTCCACTTTACTATATGCGAACACGACCTTCCCTACGCGTTCGCGATCAACAATTTCACCCTACTATGTGATCGCATCTCCACTTATGCGAATGCGAAGAACAAATGAACCGATCCCCCCAAAGTTTCTATGCGATCGCGAGAGCACCTATGTGATCGCAATGAACAAAGTACCTGCAACTGAAGCCTGCAAATTCTGCAACTCTCAAATCATGAAATTGATCCGTTTAGCCTCCCAAAACTCACTCGAGGCCCCCGGGACTTCAACCAAATAGGCCAACATATCCCATAACATCATTCAAACTTGTTCAAATCTTCGGAACACTCAAAACAACATCAAAATATTAAATTTGCATCGGATTCAAGTCTAAGAATCCCAAAATCTTTTAGATTACGCTTTTGATCAAAAACTTAACCAAACTACGTCCGAAAGACCTGAAATTTTGCACATATGTCGCAAATGATACAATGGAGCTACTGCAACTTCCAGAATTCCATTCCGACCTCTATATCAAAATTTCACCTATCAACCAGAAAACGCCGAAATCTCAATTTCGCCAATTCAAGCCTAAACCTTCTATGGACCTCCAAAATGCATTTCGATCACGCCCCTAAGTCCCAAATCACCTAACGGAGATAATCAAATCATAAAAATTCCGATCCGAGATCATATACAAAAAAGTCAACTCTTGGTCAAACCTTTCAAACTTTAAGCTTTAAACTGAGAACTGTTCTTCCAAAATTATTTCGATTACCCTGAAAACCAAAACCAACAATTTATATAAGTCATAATACATCACACGGGGCAAGTCATGTCCGAGGATTGGCCAGCAAAGTGCAAAAGCTCAAAACAACCTATCGGATCATTGCAGGAACTTTGTCCCTCATTTTATAGGAAGAGGAAAATTCTTGTGCTTATATGTGGAAGCACTTCTTCTAGCTTTTAAAATATTGAGAAGAGAACAAGTCTTGCGCCTTTTTCGTCGGATTCGGATTTGGTCAATTGATATAATTGATTGATAATTTTTTGGACCAAATTTAATTTCGTTTTTCGTCATTTAATATTTTCTTTTCTAATATTTTTGCACGAAAAATATGAATTTGCAGAATTATTTTCCAACTGTCGTATTCGCGACCAAACATTCCATTCAACAGAAATTTAAATAATTTCTGCAGAATAGACATCGTATTAACGAACAGACACCTTTGCACCTGTTGGGACTCAACTTTGTTGGCTATAAATAGAGAGGATTAACCTCATTTTTCAGTACCGAAATCCGAATATCTCTCCCCTTTATCTTTTTCATTCTGCATTGTTTTTCAAAGCAAAAAAGTAAGCATTTTGTGTGATTTGTTCCATCATTTGAGTTCGCCTAAGTTCTGTGATTTGAAGTGCCGCTATTACAAAATAGTTATTCCGTGTTATCTTGGGAGGAATTAATCTAAAACTTTGGGCAACTATGAGGGGATTAAATTCTTTAAGGACACACAAGAAACTTGTGGGCTCGAAATTTTTTTATTTTGTTTTTCTTAAACTAATATTTTCTGATTTTCTGATTTTGAATATAGTGAGGTAACATATATGCTCTTAAACTTGCCCCGATTACATCTAGACAAATAGAAGCAAGCCGACGAGCAATGACAAGAAATGTTGATTCGCTTTACAATCTGTTTGGATGGTTGTATCGTATTGTTACTTTAAATACAATATTTATTTTGATTGTTACATAAATTTTATTATATCGTATCATTAAATCTGTCACTATATAAAGACGAAAAATGCCACTTTGTGGAAAAGCTGAGTTGGTGTGGTCCTGTCGGTATCTTATCTTTTTCTCTCATCTTGCCCTTATAAATTATTAAATAATCTTATTTTATCCTTTATCCTATCTTTTTATATAATTTTACCTCGTAACTTAATTACTTTTCTTTATAGTATTGTGATTTTATTGTTCATATTGTTGGTGCATGACATCATAAAATGACGAAAAACAATACAATCTATCCAAATATTATATACATCAAAACGATACAATACAATACAATATTCTACGATATATTATGAGATGACACATAACAACCATCAAAACAAGTTGTTAAATAATTACCAATTTTTTTTTGTTCTTTCAATGAATATAACGACTATAACGAATAAAAGTCAAGTATGTGAAATTTTGTCAAAGGCACGAGAAAGAGCTTATTAGTACGGGGGAAAAAAGATCATGTTAGTCTCCAAAATGCTCTATTAGTAGTGAACAATTTCAAGTGAGAAGGCCAATCTTAAAGAATCAGATCATGACTTTTAGACAAAAACTTTACTTTTTGGTTACATATTTCTTACTCCCTCCGTTTTAATTTATGTGAACATATTTTCTTTTTAGTCCGTGCCAAAAAGAATAATATATTTCCCTATTTTAAAAATAATTTACCTTTATACAATGATTTATAGCCACACAAAATATATGTGCTTCATTTTACACTACAAATTTAAAAGTCTTCTCTCTTTTCTTAAATTTCGTGCTCAATCAAATGGATTCACATAAATTGTAACGGGGGAGCATTTAAGAATCATACTCGAAACCTTTGTCGTTGCTTTAAATCTTTTAAAACTAAAAGCAAAAGGCAAATGCGACTAAGTAGACATTTTTCATAGTTAGTAAAAGTCAGAGAACGTAAATTACAATTGCCGACATCAACCTTCATCAACGATGGAAAAATAGCAAATATAAGGAAAATAAAAAAATAAAAAAATCTGAAGAACCCTAACAAAAGTACGTAATTGTGGACCCATTGTACATTTAGAAGTCAACTAGTACGACTTCGAGTATATTACCTACAAGAGGTTGACGGTGGAGCAATTGCTTATGTCACGTTTGAAATTTTTGCTTTTTCATTTTTTTTCTTTTGGCTACTTTTGCAAAATAAATAAATATTATACTAACAGGAATTAAATAAAAATGATTATATAGAGAAGCAAAATTGTCGAACCACAGAACTCGACATACTAGTAAACAATATATCCATTACATCTGCATCTTTTTAATCGTTCAATACTCAAAGACTTTTATCGTGTATGCTCTCTTCAAAATGTGTAAAAATTGTGTGGCTAGCGATTACCCAGTATTTTTAATGCCGAACAAAAGCAACCACTAGTCTATTAAAATTAATATGAAAAAACAGTGTTACCCTTTTCAGGAGCGGTCAAGAAGATTGGTGGACTAAAGCCAATTTTTAGTCTGGGGCCTTTCAAAAGGAAAAAAAAATATCTATATTTTTAACTGAAGTCTATTTTTCTAGCTTTTTAAGATGTAAGTTATTAATATTTTCTTTTATAAATAATTTGATCTCTCCTAATATATTGTTGATCTTAGATAATAGAACCAGATTCAGAAAATTTATAACTAATGTCGAAATAATTTTTGATGTTCTAATATACTTGTTGAAACGCTTGAACCCTAGGGGGAGGGGGGAATGCGCAATATAGTTTTATTCAATGGTACTCTTCAACTCTTGTTTTTTATAGCAAAAATAAAACTCTTTTCTTTCTACAGAGAACAATATAACTTATCAAGAACTTAAGTTTTTTTTTGTAGAAACCAAGAAGAGAATATAAAAATGTAGCTCGTTTTCCGATGAAAAAGATAAAAAAAAATAAGACTTAGACTATTGAAGAAACTAAAAAACGCATTCTAAAAGTTTATTACATGTTTTTAGTGAGAA